>JAVQJX010039088.1:0-10606 GCA_036025115.1 Ambassis agassizii
TAGCTACCCTAAAACTCATGTTTGCCCACCTCTCTCCTTGACATTGTCATCAGCTTGTTCAGTAGAGACATCCCTGTCTGTTAGTCTGTCCATCAAAGTATGTTTTCTCTCTTCAGCTCCTACATTTACAGAGCGATGCCCCTTTCAACGTAAGTTGCTGTAAATGTCTTTAAGGACATTCATGCCAGTATTCGCACACCCTTTGCCCCTGTTGGTTATTTTGCCATGAGATAATAGCTCAGAGCACCTTGGTTTAAATTTCCATCTCTTGCCAGCAGCTGGAGTGCTGTCTGTGAAGTGTTGTGCTCATGGTGCAGAATGAAATCCAGGAACCTGCCAGAAGCCCTGCCAGCAGAGGGCGCTGTCCAGCTGTGGCTCCATTCAGTTAAACAGTTGCAGGTTAGAACACACACTGCCCACATTCGACATATAACGGGTGTCCAGGGATTGACTACCGCCTTATTGTTTTATAAGATCTCACCACACCCCACCAACCTGCACCCACCCACCCACCTTCCACTCTTCTCCCACTGTCATGGCCCACCCAACCCATTCACTCATGAACCAGTGTGCACCACTAGTTCCTTCAAGTGTGAGATGACGTTAGAGATTAGATTCCTTGTAAGAGCAAGGGGACTTGTGTTCTTGCATGCTGGCTCGTAAATGACAGTGGCGTACATGTGTGCATATGAGAGTGTGTGTGTGTGTGTGTGTGTGTGTGTGTGTGTGTGCGTGTTCGTTCCCTCACCCTGTTATGATAACACACTGTTGTCGTTCCAAAGGAATAGTCCCTAGGAGTAACTCTTAAAGGCTGTTGCCCTGGTGTCAAGGGAACACCTTTCTAGTACCTCAGTAACAGATATTGAATGTACCGTGCATACCCTTTTATTTTTTGTACAGATTTTCTAGATAACATCTAGTTTACTATTCTTTACTAGAAGGGTTGTGAAGTTGTAGCAGTAATGATAAAAAAAGATGCCCCATGAAATAATTGGACAAAATCTTTGTAGGTTCATATAAGGCCACTGAATACTCAGGCTTCAAAACCAATGTGCATCTATATGTATGCCTTTACCTTTTTAATTTCCTCATTGTGGAAAAGTCAGCACAATTCAGCTTCCCCCATTCTTAGACTTCTGATACTTTGATGTGTTTCGACCCCCATCTAACTGGCTTATGACAAAAAACAAAAGGCGGTCGTCGTGGTCTGCTAGTTTTCTTTTGCTAGAACAGTAGTAGTTGTAGATGCTGTTTTGTTCTTCATTTTAACCCCCCTCTCCATCATCAAGCTGCTCTATCTATATTGCATGTGAGGTAATTTTTAAGGGGAAATACTATTGCCCCATCCCTCTGCCCCCTTACCCCCAGCCCCACGTGTTTTCAACCCAAGTTGCCATTTTTGTCGTGGTCAGTTTCCAGTGATGTACAGTTTTCCCCTCAGAGTCTATGAGCGACATGGAGCATGTCTGTGTCCTGAGATGGTAGGCTCCTCTGTCATGTGATGAGTATATATTTTTAAAAAATAACCCCCATAGTTTGGATTATGAGCTTAATAGTGATCTTAAATTTTTGCTGTTGATGATGATTATATATATTTTTCGGTTCAGCAGTGCACTGTTATGAAAAGCATTCTGTTTTATTGTAGGATTTCATTTTTATGGATATGCTGTCTGTGTTCTACATGTTGTACTGAAACATTTCAGAGAAAACGAGATCCCTCCCCCCAAACAAGCCCTGTTTTTTATTATTATTATTATTATTATCATTATTATAATTTGTCTTATCCCACTTGTTTTTTTCCAGTTGGTAATCCTGTGGGCCTTATTCTCTCCCCGTAACAGTAGCTGTTATAGAAAGTCGCCATGGAACCACTCACTGCCTTAATACAGTTGACCACAGCAGGTGAAGTCAGGAGACACACCCAGCCAAAAAGAAAGGGCCTCCCAGTTAAGTCTGTGCCGCAAAAGGCTCCTCACAGCCTGACAGGCCTGACACTCGCAGCTTGCGTTTCTTTTTCTGTGATAAACTACATTTAGCCTTCAGTGACCAGTTTTAGCTCATTCTGGTATCACATAGATCCTGTGTGAATCCTTACTGTGCATTAATGTGTTTTTCTTTTTTATATTTTAAAAGTCAGCCCAGCAGTGGGTTCATGTGCGAAACAGATAAGCACAGCACGTATGCTCACAACAACTGATATTTCACTCTTGGGTGTGAGACTGCCCCACCACCTCCACCACCACCATCGTTCTAAGGCTGTTAAAGTGTCTTTCATGGTGCTGCTAGAGCCTCAGAGCGGCGGACAGTATGGTGGGTGGGGGAACAGCAGACAATGGTGTGGTTTGTCAACAAAAAGCAGAAAAATATGGTGAGAGTTGGTCACTATTTCTCTCTCAGGGTTCAAATGTACACATATCCTGCAGCAGTCACCCTCTGTCCCGTGTCCCGTGTCCCTCATCCCGAGTTCTCCTGCCCTCGAAAGGTAGAACAACCTCCTGCGTTTGTAGAAACTGATTCCACCTTGTCCTCCCTCTCCTTTGTGCACATGTCTGAACTTCTTTTTTTTCCTGTTTTGCTTTCTTTTGGCACTGACATCTAACCATCTAACAAGGAATGAATGAATGTTTGAAAGTGACTGTGTGTAAATGTTAAAAATTGGGAAATGTATTTTTACAACATGTGAACATTTTTTTCCACTCACACTCATTGTGAATTGTTTTTTTTCTTTCACCAGACTGCAAAAACAAACAAAAAAAACTATTGAAAAAAATCTCCTGTAACTAGGCTCTTGAGCTTTATTTTTGTTTTGTTTACTTTTTTATTAGAAACAATCATGTTTGTGATGGTAACTTCCAATGGTAAACTCCACACCGTATTTTAATAAAATCTAAAAAATTAATCATGTCCTCTTTTTTTTTCAGTATGAAGTGCTAGGTGGAAGTGTACTAAACTCTGCTGCAGGCTTTTGTGTGCCTTATTCTTGGTTAGTACGTTGATGGCAGTGCCAGTTTGTAGTCTTTCTCCCTTCTGCTTGAGGGCATGGACCTGTGTTTACAGCCACAAACAGAATTGTTTACTACCCCCACCTCTTTTAAATGGCAACAGAGGGTTATGCAGTGCCAGAATGGCCACAGCTTTACGAGTGGGCAGAGGAGGTGGGGAGTATGGGGAAAAAGGGCTTCTTCTGTGGAGACCCACTGGGCAAAGTCTGGTGGGAGGATTATCAACCCCCAAATTGCTTCCACATGCACCAACCAGAAGCCTTCTCTTAAAATGGAGTGAGAGAAGGATTGTGTTTATTGACTCTGTGATGTTTTAATTTTCCAATGTGCCTCCAGTGATTATTATCAGTAGCAGGCACTAAGACTGTCGGTGTTGTACAGTCATAAATGCTAAAAGCAAACCACTGAGTTAGCCGCAGACTCTGCTAATGTTGCTTGGAGTCAAATGGACCGCTTAAATAGGTAGCAGATATACTGTCCTTTTTGTTTTTTCATCTTTATATAGATGTCATCAACTAACTATTCTACTAGCTAGATTAAGATTATTTTGTATGCCCGTCTTTTCCAAATTGCAGCATTGACGCTTTTTAATAAACAAATGAGTCATTCACTGTTCAGATGGAGTACAAAACATCCGTCTACTTCAGACCACTGTACATGAGGATCACTTTTCCATTGGCTTTTTGTGTTGGCGAAGGAAAAACATGATACATTTGATACAATATTTACAAGACAAGATCACATTTATGGTTTTTGATGTCCATATACAGTTACTGGAAGTAAAAATGTAATGATATCAAAGAGCAAGGTGATCTTAATGTCACTACCGTAAACACTCCGTTAGGTACAATAATGTGAAACATCAATGACTTTCAGTCTCATTTAACTTTTTGTCTTCTGTCAGATGTGGAGAATTTACCTATTGTGTTCCTGTAGCCTTGACGACAGTCTATTATCCCCACATTATCTGAGGTGCAGTCCTGTCTGTCCATCCAGATGTGTCCTGATGTGAGTCTTGCAAGCCATGGAGATTTTGCTTTCTGTGCACTTTGGAAGAAAATAGTTGCCAAATTTAAGCTTCACTACATGTGGTGTCAGTACCTACAGTGATGTGTGTCAGCTCTCAGCATGATCAGGATGTGTTTTTCACTGCTTATAATACTTTATTATTGTTGTAATATTTAATGTTAATAATTCAACCTTTTCTCAATATTTTTTATTGCAACAAAAATATACATACTCTTGTTGTCTGAGAGAGTGGCTGTCCCATTACATAACAGGCCAAAGAGGCCCAGGATGCGAGCAGTGTTTTAACAGACGTGACACACACACACACACACACACACACACACTTCAAACACATGCCGGCTCATTGCTTCCTAAGTTACGGCTTGAGATTGCAGCATACATTAACCCTGTTAGGTCCCATGCTGTGACTCCAGATTTTTTTATTTGTTAGTTTAGCACAGAAGAAGGATGAGAGGGGGATTCACCAGTCCTGGAAGGCCATTGTCAAACCAGTAAAATGTGAGAACTGGCCACCATTCTGCTGCTGGGTCAGTAAAGTCTGTTAGCTGCTCTGTAAAATGGGTCAATATGCTGAAGCAACTTCTGCTGGCTTTAAAGCAAAGCTACTCAAATGTCTTTCATTTAAGACCTAGAGAGCGAGGGAGATTGTGTGTGTGCCTGCGCCTTTATGATGAATTAGTCTCCTGACAGATGACCTGTACCACTTGATGGGATCGTACTACCAACCTCAGAGCTGTGGGATAAATATTTGTCTTTGCCTGTCGTTGGAATGATTAAATAATTCTCTGGTTACTGAATGAGTCAAGTGTTGTGTGCACCAGCTTTGTTTTCCATAATAAGAAATACTGTAATGCATTGTCAGCTGGCAATGAATTTAAAGTGCCTCTTTTTCACTGAATCCCATGAAAAGACCCAGAACAAAACTATTATTTATATTTGCATGTGCAGTCTGATAAATGATGTTAGTTCTTCATAAGTAGGTGTCCATACAGCTGCTTTTTTTATACAAATCCTATTAAGTTCAGTGTCAGTAGTGCTCAGCATTTGTCAAATGGTTGTGTTTGTGCATTTCCTCCTACATAAATGATAGAAGAGGTGGATTGACTGTGAATCCAAAAACATATATCTGGAGCCTCCCAGAGGGACTCAAACTACGGGTGATTTAACGCCATCCATAGTTACTGAGGTTATGAACCACTTTCATTTTCAGTTGAGGTCAGGTTTTTGGCTAAGAACACAACTTTTTTGCAATGTTGAACAAGCTACAAAGCAACAAGCTTTTTTTTTTTTTTTTACCAAATTTACCTGCACTGTATTTACATACTGCTGGGATTCTTCCAATTAAACATAGTGTGTGATCAAACCTGCTATTTGGACTAAAATTCATTACTATGATACTTGAAATAAAAATGACAGCGTGTCTTATTAAAGCTTGGAGATGGGAATAGTCTGCCTCTTAGCATGTGTTTAATGTTATGAAAGAGTCTGTTTCAACTGAGATCATAGCCTAAACCTAAACCACACTTACTAAAATAAAGCGTCAACAGACAAGATATAAAATTGGTCCAACAAGAAGATATAAACTTTGAATGACTGATTATTCCTAAATGCTGTTTTCATTGAAGTCTTTAAAGCAGCATTACTATAAAATAAGCCAGTTATTTAACATCCTTTCCCGTACCTCAGTGTTTTCCCAACCTTGGCTGTGGGCTTGGCTGAATTGGACGCTGTGAATTTGGGTCTATATGTTATCATTATTATCCATGTGTTCAGCTGCTCTTTCCTGCTGTCTGTCTTTTGTATAGGAGTGCAGAGTGTTTGTGGTGTTGAGGCCGAGACGCTGCAACCTTCTGTGATTAGCTCATGGCTTTCCTCTCATGGCTTTACTCACTTGGCTCATGTAACATTGACGTGAGCGTGTGATTGACAGGAAGAAAACGTTCAGCTATATCTTGGAGATTTGCGTCAGTCAAGCAAATGTGCTGCTGTATCTGGTGTCCCTTTGCTAAGTCTATGTGTGTGTTACAGTAATCAAACGTAATCACTTCCCGCATTGGTTTGCAGGCACATGTGTGGGTCTTAATGTGCGCTGGCATATCTGTCCACGTCAGGTCACATTTTAGATGATTTTGTGTGCAGCGTGCACTCAGACACACACATATGTGGAGCTGACAGTGTGTCATTGATGTTTCCCATTAATGTGAGTCAGTTTGGATGCTGAGCTCATTGTCATTAATCAGAGGGCAGCAGCAGGAGTTGTGCTTCTCCCATAACTCCCATAGATAGACAGACAGAGGGATAGATGGATATGTAAATATTTTAGAGAAAAAGGAGAGCACACAATGGATATATCCAGAAACAGATGGAGAAAAGGTGTAATTGTTTACTTGATTGTTTATGACTGCCGGACAAATCCCAAATTGTTACCTGATCCACATCCAGCTCTGCCTCCCGTCTTTCTTGGAAGTTTTATACAGGCATAGACGTAGCATAGCAGTGACGTGGCTGACTCTGTTTGAAGCTTCTCTAAACGCACAGTTGTCTTCTTGGTCCAGCTGACGTGTGCCAGGTCAAGTTAAACAGTGCAGGACTGTTTGTGTTGGTGGATTGATGAAATATAGGCTGACTTCTTTGTTGTCATCACATGATGATGAGAAGAGTTCCTAGAAATTGCACACTGTCCCTCACACACACATAGGTTAATGCATTTGGAGCCTCGACACTTTGATAAGCGTGTGGTGGCCGGAAACCTCCCTGGTTGTCCATGTGTGTACCAGCTGTGGGAGCTGGTGACCACACGTCTCTCTCTCCCTCTCTCTCTCTCTCTCTCTCTCTCTCTCTCTCACACACACACACACACTCTCACACACCCTGACCTGAGGATATGGGGTTCCTCGGCTGAGATCACAGCTGGATCTGCCACAGGACAGGCGAACTATTTGAAAGGGGAAAAAAGATGGCAACCACTTAAAACCTTTTGATTGTCTGCAATGTCCAATCAGTAAATTAACTGCAGAAATAAAACCCCCAGTGCTTCTGTCCAGACTCCACTCGTCTGTCATCCAGGTTGCCGGTGTGTGTGTGTTTGTAAAGCTCTATTTCTCATCGCTCTTTGATTTTACTGCCATTATTCAGCAACCCTATACCTCTCCTCACATCTGACAGTGTGCACTGAAGAACAGGGGCAGGAAAATACACAATGCTGAGTAGTGTACGCTAAGAGAGGCCAATGTGGTGTTGATTACCTTGTCAGCAATGAGGTTGCTGAGTTTACACAGTCACTGAAAGACTACAGAGAGAGAGGGAGAGAGCAAAGGGACAGTGGAGGAGAGGCTGTTTAACTGCCTTTCCATACAAGGAAAGGTAGAAGGAAAAAAGAGGAGGAGGGGGAGGAGAAAGCAAGAGAAAGAGAGAGAGAGAGAGGAGGGTAATATCTGGGAACACAATGAAAGAGAGAGAGAGAGAGAGGAGGGAGGAGGAGAGAAATTTGGACATAGATAAAGACAGGCAATAAGGGGATAAAGGCTGATAAGGCTGCAGCGCTTAGAGCAGAAGAGTGAAGCGGAGCTGTATCCTCTGTGTCTCTGACTGAGCCAGCACAGGTAGGGCACACCGGCTCTTCATTCATTGAGGTCTCAGTCAGACCCAGTCACCCTGGTGTTTCCTTTTCTTCTCGGAGATGTGGCAGAGGAAGTGCTCAGATGTTTTGTTTAGGTAAATGTTAAGACTATAATGTTACTTAACTAAACATTTAATAGCATAAGTTTATTATGTGTTAATACACAGAAGACTTAACACTTCAAAATAAAAAAGGAGCAGATTTCTGGGTGCCACTATATAATATAATTAATTATCTTATGCAATAACTTTACAGTTTTGAACAGTATACTTAATTAATATTATCTATTGGATGTGAAATGTGTATAAAAGCACCAGGCTTCCGTCTGTCATGTGTAAAATATAAATAAAACAATCAATGCCAATATTCTATATTCAATATTTGTTTTAATGCTTCTGAATTTATGCCATCATTTATGATTCAAGCATGACTACTGGGCTCATACATCTTAAAAAAAATGTGCTGTTTAGCACAATGTCAGCACAGATTTTTGAATTTTGAACATATTGCACCAGGGATTTCAGGCACAATAATATGGCATGTGTGTGACATTCTCACTTTTCTTTGTGTCTGATAAGTGGATGGTTTCTCCTCTGACCTGCTGAGAAACGGGTTTTTGACTGCCTGTTGTGATGCGTGTGTGCACGCTGCTGTATGTGCAAGTTTGTAATTCAAGACAGATTCGTGCATCTCTTTCCATTGTCGCCTAGTAAAAAAAAAAAAAAAAAAATTTTGAGGAAAGTCTAGGGGAAATTACCTCCTTGCCACCCTCTTGTTAAAAATGAACAAACCTCTGGCTGTGCACACAAATCTATGCTTGGGTGTGCATACCTGAATGCCTGTGTATATGAGGTGAGGTGAATGTGTGTATTATCTCTGCATGAGGCTGCACTAATTACACAGTGAAGGTGCCCATGGGGCAGCAGCAGCTCTGTTTGGCCCCATGCCACATCCCCTTGTATCTTATTCCTGACAAACAAAAAACTGCTGTGTGTGTCTCTTTATGACTGATGACAGCAGGTCTGTGGTGAGAGAGTATTCAGTTGAAGGAAAATGAGCATGTGCCTCTGCATGCACTGGAAAAGGTGGTTCTTCATCATCGACTCTCTGTGTTTTCCACAGCTGGATGTCTGGCTGTGTGTTGACTGATGAAGTTAAGTCTGTCTTTGTGGGAATTCAAGAAATGTCTCTTTAGTGTGTTATAGTGTCAGTGTGACAGGTTAAAGAGAAGGTCAAAGAGTGTCTCAGTGTAGAATCTGGTCACCTGATTAACAGCAGGAGAGATCACACACAAACTGGCCTCGGGTTTCATGAAGGTAAAACATTTTGGCATAAAAGAAATCATGCAGGGGGAAACTGAATGTTTGCGGTAAACTTTTGAGTCAGGAGTGTATGTGTGTGGTGCGTGAAACAGGGAGAAAACCGGTAAATCTTTGTGACAGCACTGACCTCCTTTTCCACAGACAGGACAGTAGCCATTAAGTTCACATACTGATATGACAGACCTCCAGATCCAGGTCAGGAGTTTCCATGGACAACAAGCACAATGTCCTCAGTCACGTTCTGACTTTTTTTTTTGGAGCTAGTTGCACACTTAAGCATCTCACGCTGGCCCTTCATCTGCCTCCTGCTGAGACAGCGAAAGTTGCAGGCATTGAGCTGAGCAGTGAGATCAAAGCCGGGCTCTGTGTGCCTCCATACTCTGAGTATTTTTATAGGCACCTGTTAAACTGTGCAGTGTTTAATGTACATATAATAGAGAGAGGGAATTGATAAAACACTCGGCGACATATAAGGCTGCGGTCAGAAAAGTGTCAGAGTTGGAGTTTTGTAGCTATATTGGCAGAGTAATACTATCTGACCTCTGGAAATAGACTTCAGGGACAATGTGCAGCAGGACATGAGTGTTATGTGTGTTGATGGCGTGCGTGTGTTTTTGTGCATGTGTGCTCACTGGTTCAACTTGCCCAAATTTAACTGTCTACATTCTGCAGCTGCTTGGACTTTTACTTGTGCTGTAGTAACCCTTTGAGTAGCTCACAAACACTGAAAAGCATCTCTCTATTCAGGAAATGTATGTGTAGGTGTTAAGTTTAGAAAACCTTTTTATCATACCTCCCTCCTTTTTACACTTAGTCCAGCAACATCAGTGCAGATTGTAGACGCTGACATCTTGAAAAGCAGCAACAATGATGCCATTAAAAAACGAGACCGCAGTGCTTCTTCTGTATCTCTAAGAAGAGGCAGTTGTTGTGGACTCCAGCTCCCTGTGTCTTCCAGGTGTTCTCCAGGCACATGTTTTAAGAAATCATCAGAGCTGGAGACTGCGTGTTTCTACTGTTTACACTGATCCATCATGTCTGGTTAGACACTAGTCTCAACCGTGGTGGAAAACTGACACCACGGTCATTTGGAGATTGTTGTGGCTAACTGCATGGACATCTTCCTGCGAGCTCTGTGGTAGTGCACTGATGTGTAATTCATCAATCTGTCGGGGTCAAGTCATGGACTATGGTCCGGTGATGGTGACCTGGCTTCCAGCCTGCAGGTCATCCTCGAGGCTTTCTGAGCCATGTTTGAATCCAGCTCGCCCTTTCATCATCATGCAGTAATTGCCTTTCTATGGTTATCACACTTGAGATCCCAGCAGTCTCACAACCTTGAATGCCAAACAGAATTCAGACTAAATAAATAATCTTGTTCTTTCTCCCTCAGAATCAGACACACAAATTGGATGAAGATGAGATGAGAAAATGCTTGTGTGAAGGAGGGAAAATATATCCCTGATTCACACACATTTTCTGGAGAACTGTAAAAAAAATCCACCCACTCAGACGCACACACACACACACACACACACACACACACACACACACACACACACACACACACACACACACACACACACACACACACACACACACACACACACACACACACACACACACACACAGAG
>JAVQJX010039176.1:0-11390 GCA_036025115.1 Ambassis agassizii
TCTGAAATGATTGTGAATCAGTTCCTGATCATCGTAAATATTGGTTGTCTTCCAGACTCTGTTTGGTTCTCAGAAGATGACAGAGCTCTCGTCATATATAAGGAGACACTGTAACACACTGGTTTGGTCTGTGAGAGTCACTTATCAGCACTTCAGTCAACAAGTGCAGATAAATACAGTGGATGTAAATCTAACACTTTTGTGCCCGGGGAGACAAACTGCCTCTGTTGAGTCACCGCTGGTGAATCTTATCAGAGACTTGTTGAAGCAACAGGCTTCCTTCTCTGTTTCAGTCAACAAAACCTCTTACTGTCCCTGGGGCCTGCTGCTTTCTGCCCTGTAGAGAATAGCGTCACAATTGGCCTTTGTGTTCATTATGCTGGAGCCATCTTCCCATTGCACTGTGAGGTCCATTCCAATGCTGAATTAGGCCCATGGGGATTTTAGCCAAGTCACAAAGGTCAGTGACCTTCGCTGTCACACCCCTCCCTACACACACACACATACAGAGATCCCTCTTCTAACTCTGTGAGCCATAAATTATCACAGTGCTTAAAATTTGAACTGAAGGAGGCTTAAGCGTGTGAATCCTGCGGTGGTCCTGTATCAGAGTGGCAGGGCAGAGGGGCGCTGCATGTTCTCACCATTCAAAGTCTGACATCCACCCTGAAAGAATCCATAAAATGACCTCATCGTGTTCACAGCGCAGGACGTCATAAATGAATCGGGCCTTTGTGGAGGGAAACTGGGTCTGTTGAAGAGTCCCTGAAGGTCGATGTGTATTTTCCTGCTCTGCTCACACAGAGAATCACCTGTGTGACAGAAAAAAAAACCCATCACATATTACATTAAGATTTACTGTGATGTGTATAGAAAATAAGCCAAATGGAGGTGCTCACTTTAAACATAACAGTATATAAAGAGCTCTGTCAGTGTCCATTAGACAGTGCTATATAATATAGAATGCTATACAGTAGTAGTATAATTATGTGTCCTGAAATTATGGGCCTCAAATAGCATTTGATAATCACTCTCTCTGGTTAAATATGGCCACATAGATGTTGTAGTATATATTTGAATTGAACAATGGATAGTACTCAGTGATCACCATCTTGACCGGAAGTAAAGACTGCACCATATAAACATGTCATCAGCATGTTAACTTGTTCATTTCCACTGTGCGCTGAACCTTTTTTGTTCAAATTCCCACACTATGCAAATACATAGGAAATACAATTTTAAAATATAAGCAGGAAGAAAGTGAAATGAGACATCACAGTGCTTCAGGATGCAGAATGCGCGCTGGATATGTGATGATCTTCACCTGCGACAGCTGTCATCTCTCCTCTTAAAAGTAGCTCTTTTAATCCGTCATTAGCATTAAACAGGCAGCCGTTGTATGGAACAGCATTCGTAATTATTTATTATGGAAATAATCTTTTGTATGGGTTACATGTGTGTGAGAGGTGGTGCGAGCCTTCCTCTACTATATTGAAATATGCAAAGTTGCCATGGAAAAACTGATCAGTGCACCAACTGTTTCTTAATGGAGGGAGGGATGTGGAGCAGGCTCTGGGTTTGCATGGACTTAGAGGGATTATGTGAGCCTTCATGGCAACCAATGAGGCCAGCAGGTGAGGTCTAGGCTCAGCTGCCTTAGCCTTTAGGTAAACAGAGAGGAGGCTTGCCAGATCCTTTCCGCGTTGCCAGGCTGAAATTGTATCTGTCCACATTACTTACGTCAGTCAGGCTGATCTGCCTCCTCCCTCGGAGCAGAGGGGACAGGGGGCTGCACTTGTTGCCGGATGGGAGAAGCTGAGGACCGGCTTTCATCGTCTAAGTGCCGCAGTGAGGCCAGACCAAAAACGGTCTGGTGACATTACTTGACTGGCCGTCTATAGTATCTTAGCAGGCGCTAAAACCAAAAGCAAACAGAGCGAGGCTGAATGTTTGAGGCGAGGCTCTGTTTCTTTAGCTGTGTTGTGCGATGAAGCAGAGCAGGAATGACAAACACATTTGGTAAAGTGATCAAGTTTGTGAGCTTTTGTCTTGTTTTCAGGAAGTCCTGATCTTATTTTCTCTCAGCTGTATACTTCTAATTCTATTTGCATTTTTAAGCAGGCCTGTTTTACATGTGTTCGGTGAGTTAAAGAGAAAAAGTGGCTTAAGTTACATGAATAGTTCAGTGTTCTCCCTGAGCACTCGGCCTGACATCACACCAGATTAAGACAAGAGAATTGCCACGTTACGATCTTCAGCGTCGTCAGGAATCTCTGCACATTTTTTTTTTCACATGACCTTTGCATGCATGAGACTTAAAAAATTGGATTAAACAGGACTGAAGAAGATCCTGAACTGAATAATGAACAGAACAGGAAGAAGGTGTAAAATTATCACATGTAGGTTGAGACATGCGCCATTTTTGGTGTTATTTTGTCAGCCATCTTCCTTTGTAATGTGTAACTTGACGCTTTTGTGGTCCTCTTTGTTCGCTAAAACTCAACATTCAATGTGAAATCCACCTCTGCTGCTGTCACCGTTGCTGCTGCCTCCCTGTTTGTTCACCTGCTGGTCAGTCGTATCTGAACTGAAAGGCCACGGCTTTGCCCCGCCGACCTCCTGACCTCCTGCAGCCTACACACGCCTCCTCTCTGGACCAGCAAATATTGAACCAGTCAGTCAAGGTTTCTCTGCTGCCCACTGACTGTTTCACTGTTGCCAGAGAACACCATTAGTAACACTGGACAACTGCGGGCCAGGGCATGTCCCTTTGCATGTTCCTTTACGCTTCATTGAACCTGTTCATCTCACCATTATAACAGCAGCTCACACTAAACATTAAACTAACGTTTAGTCCTCACGATTAGCATCGACTCTGTTTTTACAAATGTTGGATTCAATTCACACACATCACTATGCAGCATTGAAAATAATTGAATTTACATTGTGTTGGCTCTACACACATAAATCTGTGCAATTAAAATGTATGCAAATATGCCTAAAATTCCTATTAATCAGCATTTAGTGCATCTAAAAAACAAAAACTATGAGTTAAAATGTCAGAAAGTACTAAAAGGTTGTTTTACCTCCCATAATGCAATGCACCAAGGAAACAAAACAAACTATAACAGACTTCTCTGCTGTCATTAGAGGTTGTATTTTATGTGAATAAGTGCACTCTTTAATGTGCCTCAAGGCGTGTGTGTGTGTTTGTTTCCTTTAGACTAAAGTTTCTCAGAGCTTTTGTCGGGCTTTACTTTGTGTGCCTCTGTGTCTTTTCTGGTTTGTGTGTGTGTGTGTGTGTGTGTGTGTGTGTGATCCTGGGTGCTCAGGAATGTTTGCTCTGCCAACACTCAGTGACTGTAGTCACGTCGTCATCATCTCTTCACCCTCAAGTGAAACAGACACTCTGCAGCCTTTTATCAGCCAGACACTGGCCGTCCTTTGAGGAAGAGGAAGGTAAATACGGACTTTAATAGGTGGATAATGTTGTCAGAGGGCACAAGCCTGACTGTCCCTGAGCAAACAGGGTTATAGTAGCACATGTGCACACACACAAGGGCTGGTCGCGCTCGGACAACAGAGGATGTAAAGAATGTAAAGAAGTGTGTCCGTTTAGTTTTATTATCTGACAAAATGCAGCTTCAAAAAAGTATTTTAAGAAAAAAAAAAACAACACTCAGGGATACAACATAGACTTCAATACTTTTCTCTCTTTTTATATATTTACCTGCAGGTCTGCACACAACCATCCTCCTCTTGTTATATCTCATCTATAAAGATACAGCAGGTTTATCTTCACAAACACACTCACCTTCGTTTAAACACAGCGTGTGCGCACACACACACACACACACATTCTGAATTCTCCAGAGGCCAATTAAGATAGTCTATCTACCTTTGGGCATGTGCACAGACAGCCCCCCCTCCCGAACCCACCCCACACCAACCAGCCCCCTCCCCTTAGACCCTTTGACCCCTGACACACGACCTCTGTGCTGAATGAGTACACACAGGGGCGTCAGAGCGAGACCCCCACCGATTATTGCTCCAGTGTGTCACACATGCACACACACACACACACTCACTGAACTGAACAGTGAAAAAAAAAAAGAAGTAGGGACCAGTGGTCACACACACAAGGCATCACACTACACTGCTCCCTTACTATGCACATAGAAACACACACAGCTGGGAGGTGAAGGGTTAGTTGTGGGTCGCAGGTTAATACAGTCTAAATGGACAGGACATGTGCAGGATGTAGGGGGCGCTGTGCAGCACCTGAACAGGTCTACAGGTCTGCACAGGTTCATATGTACAGTGACACAATGAAAAAAAATCACTGGACTTTAATCAGCCTTAAAAATGTAGATTATTTGAAGGAAGAATGCAGTTCCTTAAATGGCCACTTGAGACTGACCCCAAAAATATGTCAATCAATTTTTAAAATGATAGCTTTTTTTAACTAACATATGTTACAGGTCGCTTGATACTGGTTTAAGACTCATCTGCCACTTCAGCTCCTCTCATGCTCCACCACCCATCTTTGGATTAGCAAAGAACCAGCCGCTTTAAAACCAACTCATCTTCTAAATATGTGGGTGAAAATACCCTTTTTCATTTTTATTCTGGGGTCAAATGTATGCAAATACTAATTTTTGTAATGTTGATGTAATGAATGATTTTAGGAATCTTTTGGTTACCCCTGTTATAACTACTTCTACTGAAGAATCCTTAGATGTTCCAGCAGCTATAGGTGTGAATGCATCACCTGTGTTGCAGTATCATGGCAGATTGTTCTATACACCTATTGCTCTATGCATTTTTTTCTAATATATTTGCAAATGTGAGTTTTGTGGCAAAACGTACGACAGAATTTTCAAAGAAAAATGATTGTTTTCACCACATCCTGCACAATGCCCTCAGTTCTTTATAAAGAACAAAATGTGAATTGTTGCAATCTGGTGGTCAGTGTATGAGGACATCAAAGGGATCAGCTCATTGGTGGCAACACAGGGAGGAGGATAAAACCAAACCCAGCCAACAAAACTAAGCCCAACCTGAAAGGCAGGCAGGCCCAGTAATACGGGATCATCCCCAGTGTAATTCCTCCCTTCTGGCCCCCAACAATGAGACCTGGGACAAGAGCTGCACATCTGGGGGCAGAAGAGGGGGTTTCAGGGAAGGTCCGGTGGTCTGACAGCCACTGACCAGGTCGCCATGCCAACAACATACATGTGCACATACACAAACAACTGCCTGCAACAGTCCGGAGCCCTCTTGCCCTCTTTCATCCCCCCAATATTATAATTAGCTGCCTTGGGCAGTGCATTGTGTATGGATGTGTCCAAACATGGCGGGAGATCAGAGGTCAGCATGGCCGCTGACCTTGGCCCCTAGCGGCCCCCTCAGAGGCCCAGGAGGCCCTGGGTGGTGTCAGACCATGGATCTTTCCCTCTGTTGCAGGTCTGGTTTCTAATCGGCTCAGAGGCCAGTCGGAGGCCGGACGCCCGTCGGCATTGTCCGGCTGCATCTGAAAGGCCTGGTGCTGAAAGGCCGGGGCAGGACAGGGTCAGACTGGCCGCAGCGCTCTGTTGCTTTTCAAATGCCATCGATACCCTCCTTCATTCTGGTCAGCCCTGCATGGCGAGTGCCCAGCCACGGACAGACATGATAGTCACTGTGGTCCACTCTGGGTGGGAGATCAGCTAATTTTTAAACATTAAAATGGATAACTTTAAATTATCATGTAATGACGAAAAATATTGATTTGTACAGCTTTTTGTGCTTAAGTCTATGGACAAATTTTATTTTTTTGTTTTCCTGGGATTGGACCTTTTAGTTTATCTGTGTGGTATTAGAGGGAAATGGGGTATTGCAACATGCTAGTCTAGTTAGCCATTTCTCATCCCATCACTGCCTCCCCTTGTTCCTCTGGACTAAATTAGTAGTTGATTAAAAAGATGTTGCCGGACTCTTGATTCACTTACACTCACACAGCTGTTCAAGCTGTCTCAAGAGACTGACCCACCGTGTGAGTTAATTCTATTACCGACGTCTGCCGAGCTAATTTCATCAAGCATCTCTCTCTAACATACACAGAGCACTAATCACATGTTCAGCAAAGCAAATACTGATCAATGAGCTGGGCAGGGAAACTAAGTGGTGCAGGAGCATGCAGGGGCATAGACGGGGTCCCTGGAGACCAGAGGAAAGAGGGAGAGCAGGGTATTTGCAGTTTGTGAAAAATGATTATAATCTCACCTTGCAGAGAAAAACAGCACCCACAGACATATTCAACAATGACACTATTTAGATTTTTAGCCAAGAAATAGGGCCATATTAACTGTTCTTTTCCGATCACACCATGCATTCTTGCCATTTAATCTTGTTTGATACATTCCCAATCTTTGATTCTATCTCAGGTTAGAACACAGAAAAGTTTTATTCCTCTTTAATAAGTCATTTTTCTGTCATCCAGCCAGTGCTTCCTGTTGCTGTTCATTGTAAGCTGTCACATCTCTGACATGGCAGCATACTGTATAGTGACAAGTTTTGGGAAAGTCCAGCTGTCCTAAATGAGTAAATTTAATGAAGGAAACTCTTCAAACACACACTCACAGGAGATGCGACATCCCAGACTCCTCGGCTCTCGTCACCTCACAGGCTAATAGGACCTGCCAATGAAATTGTCTCTTTTTCCTCTCACATCCGAGAGAAAGGAGAGCAATTAAATCCAATTGGAGCTTGCAGTAATGCTGAGACCTGGGCCCCAGGAGGCCCCGGCGGTCCGGATGTTTAATCATCATCTGACCTAGTTGCTGGTTCTGATAAATGGGCCTGGGGAGGGAAAGCGTTGGCTAGTCATTAATCTGCAGTCAGATGGGGACAAGCGCGCACGGTCGCCGCCAAGTTAATTGGCCACTTATTTTAGCACGAGCGGGAGGCTAAGGCGAGATGGAGATGGATGTTCCTCCGCCGATCCATAATTCAGCCCTCGGGGGTAATAATACAAGTAAAAACAAACAGAATAGGAGGAGGTGAAGAGGATAAGAGGAGCTGAGTGAGGAAGAGAAGTGACATCTCTGAGGAGATCTGAGGGCTTTTCACAGCTCTATGAGTCAAGAAAATACAGTCAGGGCAGCTGAAAAGAAGTCAGTCCCACTTGAACTCCAGGTTAAGACTTGACTTTACAGTTAGATTTGTCAGTTGATGCTTCTCATTGGCTCTTTTTATGATGTCAAACAAACACATTTAATGCAAAGTTTCCTAACTGTCTCTACGCTGTCTCTACGCTATTAAAAAAAAAAGCTATTACGCTATTAAAAGAATGTGCTCAGGCTTCTTATCTGTCTTATCTCTTCCACTCCAGTGTGTGTGTCCATTCTGCCTGGCTGTCCAATCAGGTTGTAGTGAGGGTCAGCAGTCTTCCAGGTGGCTGCCTGCCTGATGGATGATGGGAACAGAGGGGGCTGTCCCGGCCGTGATAAGGACCCTATCTTGACAGAGGCTTCCTCTCTAAGCCTGAGCTCAGTCACACAGTGTCGACAGAGAGAGATGGATGTGTGGGTGGGTGGATGGATGGATGAGGGGGAGACAGACATGAGGGTGTCTTATGGAACAAGACACAACCTGTCCTTGTGTGTTATCAGTTCACCTCCTGACCCCTGCACTTTTCTTTGCCTTTTCTCCCAACCTGGCCTGAAAGACAGAGATGTGCGTTGAGAGCGCAGCTACAGTTTAGCATGTTCACACTGTAACAGCAATACTGAGCAGTGTCCATCACTTCATTCTTGTCTGTGTAAAACATGTTTTGGATATGACGTGATGTAATATGGAAGAACAATGTTGTACTTCCTTAAATATTAGCACATTTAAGGCTATGTTAGCAGTAGCATTTGGTGGCTATAGGCACCATTCCACCCAGTATGTAAATCCCAGTTTCTATCATGGTGTTACATTGTTGCCTTGTACAATCACCATCTGGGTTTTCTTCTGTTAGTGCTGCATGGTTGCTGCTGCTGCTGCTGCTCCTCACCATCATGCCTTGGTGAAGATGAGGAATTGGACTGACCATAGGGGTCTGATCAATATGATCAATTGAGGCATCACTGCCCCCATACAACCTAATTCCAGCTAATTGTGACTTTTCACACATATCTCCAGAGCAGAATGCTTTCTCTAATGAGCTTGGCTGCTTTCACTCTCTGATGTGCGGCCAGCCGCAGGAGCCTGGCCCGGGTGACCTGCTTGGTCCCGGGTGGTCAGCGCTGTGCAGGACGCGGCTCCTGATTCAGCTACAATGAATAGCTGCTCATCCCCTGTTCTCTGCAGGACGTCTCGGTCTTCTGAGCTCCGGTCCTGACCCCACAGGAGTAGATTTGGCCTGGGTCAGGTACCAGAGTCAACAACCCTGGACTGACCTCCACACCAGCGTGGTGCCCTCCGGCCACCAGCCGCTGCTGGCCTGACCCTGCTCAGGCCTGGCTGGGCTCCCCCATGGTGCGTCATGGGGTCAGTCTCCCGGAGGCTCATTGTAGCGCCTGATGACCAACGATGAAAGGACTTGTAGTCAAGCCATAGGGGCTGTAGAAGTGTAAAAAGCGAGGGGATCACCGCACCCCTGCCGCTGTCATCTAATTTGGTAGGATACTGGTACGTAAGCCACAGACGCCTAGACGAACAATGGCTCCGCACTGGTAAACAATAATGTTTGTGCAAGGTCTCTTTCTTGGGGCCAATCTACAGCTCGCAAAGCCCATCTGGCATCAATAAGATGTCCTGAGATACCATTCAGCACATCAGTCTTCATTTTGTGTGGCTTCACAGCAAAGACCCTCTCCGGATGTTCAATACCCAGTGTTGGCCAACACTTTAAAAGTGACAGATGCTATACATCTAAAGTTTGGGAGATTAAGTGAGCATATGTGAAAACTATCAGTTATTAGATTTAAAACTTCATGCTGCATAGAGGTGTGAGAAGACTTTGTGAAAACTGATAAGATCTCATTGCAGTGGACTTTTAGGTCCTGATGAACTTAGATGTTGTGCTATCATTGGTAAGGGCTAAAATCTGTTAAACTGTTTCACACAGCTCTTCGAGGCTTATTCCTGTGTCTCTATACTCTACTGAAGACCAACTGCTTGGAGTGATCGCTAAGGTTCTCTAATGCACGTCCAGCATCCCATAATGACATTTATATAATGCAGGCCTTTGCAGACATGGAAAGTGTGACACTTACATCTATGCCATCTAATGGAAACAAACCATGTTTTGTCGACCCCTTTATACACACAATTCCCTAAATTAAACCTGATCACTTTGTAGTGTCTGCTCCCCTGACAGGCTGCTGCCTGTTTCAGCTGTTAACAGTACATGTTGTTACTCAAAGCTCTGAAAGTTCATAAGTTTCCCCAACATGCTGAGAAAGTCCCACACATAAAAAGACCTCCTCATTCATGCCTGATTCAGGCTGATATGACTCATGTCTTTAAACGGAGCAGTGTGGGAGGAAGTTTGGAACAAGATGGCCAGTGAGTATTTTGTTCCCAGTGCTGGGGCTGGGCCGACTGGGCCGGAGTGAATAGTCAGGAGGCTAATGAATAAGAGTGAGACACTGAGAGAGAGCGTGAGAGTGGAGGAAGTGAACACAGCAAGAGGCAGATAGAAGCCAGGACTCGCTCTCCCTCTTGCTATTTCTCTCTGTGTGTCTCTCACCCGATCTGGGACAGGAAGTAGGATTGTTTGTGACCAGCACGTGTGATCCATAGCCCAGCATGCTCTGCTCTCCTGAGGGAGGTCAGGCAGGAAGTGGCCAGGCGTGGGCTGTGACCTCTGGGTAATGAGCATGGACCCTCAGGGGGGAACTGCTGCCTGCCGCCACGTTCCCCTCTGCTGACACACACATGCACACACAAACACAAACACACACACACTTGCATGTGGTTGGAACAAAAACCTGCAGCCACACCGGTCATTTGAGGAACGATTGGACATGCCTGATTTAATCAGTCACTGCTTCAGGTTGCTGTGTGACACAGACATTTTAACCAGATTGACCAACAGTAACACTGCTCTAACTGGCATCTTCACTTTTTCTTAAAAAGACTGTGTGCTTGTCCACAAACTCACTTTGGCAAACTGCTCTCTTCCCATGCCTCTTGTCCTATTCTGGCAAACTGCTTGTTACATTCTGCCATTGTGCGTTTGTATGTGTTTGTGCATGCCAGTGAGTGTTTTCAGTGTGTTTTTACTTGTCACCATGTCTGTGTGTTAGTGTGTTTGAATGTCATTGTGTATATGTAAAGCATCAGTTAGTGGCCAGTTGTGGCTGTCAGACAGTTAGGTAATAATAAGGGATAATTCGGCGGTCCATCTTGAAGGGATGGAGCGTATGTGTGTGTGTGTTGGTGGCGGTGCTGGTGGAGCTGGCGGTTGAGGAGGGGGCAGGCAGTCAGCGGGGCAGCCAGCCAGGTTCCCAGGACACTCTCTGCAGACCACTTGAGACGAAGAGAAAGAGAAGAGAGGGAGCGAGGGAGGAGGAGAGAGGGAAGACGGGAAAGACGTTCCCAAAACACAAAAACCTGAGGCCACAAGTCAGTCAGGGAGGCATTCAGATCCCACGCAGGTAGCCGGGCCAGAGTGAAGCCAAATTGTCCTTTGTGACACAAGAGCCATTCAGTGGGAACAGGATGCTGTCTGCGGGATGTCCCAGACCCCTTGGCGCTGTATTGTAGTGTGTGTGTTTCAATGCGTGTGCATGCATGTCTGGCCCAGTGTTGACTTTTGGGAAGGATTGACGAGGGAAGACTTTGCTCTCCTCTCTGTCAAACATCTGACAGTGAATGAACGCCTCATAGACAAACTCAATTAGCCAGCATAGAAGTTTGAAGGAGGTGTCTCCAGTGACAATGGGACCCCTATTTTGACATATGGCCATGGTGAATTTATGGCAAACATGCCTCAGACAGTGATTTGAGACAGTCTGATGAAGAGGACACTGATGCATAATGTATGCAACAGTCGCTGTCATGGTCCTCTGTGGCTGGAAGTTCAGCCTAATATAAGGTTTTCCTGGCAGTCTGTTGTCCCACTGTATAGTTTTAAAACTTTTGTCTCTGGGGACGTGACGATGGTTAAGATTCTGTGGTGGAAAAATGAAAGAAATATCCAAGAAACCCTATATTTAAAAAAGAAACTTGGAATTTAAGGAAGCAGTCAACAGTAAGGACAAATTCTGCATTTGTCTTCACTACACAAGACAAGACTAGAACAAGATCCGGAAAATCCCTGGCTCATGTTTAGATTTATTTGCAGACAATTCCACAGTGTAAAGATGAAACATTTATTATTCAATTTTATATAACATTAATTAAAAAAAAAATATTTA
>JAVQJX010039233.1:0-12385 GCA_036025115.1 Ambassis agassizii
ATTTTTTCTACAAGTACGACTTGTTTTATACAACTTCAAAACACATGCAAATTTTTTTTTTACACACAACCTGTCTCTGGCATGATCCTGATCCCATATTGATCAAGCTGCCATGCTTAAAACACATGCAAAGGTTTTGCATATATGTGGTCTGGTTATGTTCAGGAAAGCATCCATTAAAACAGGATCTTAACACCTCCACATGACCAACAATGAAAAGCTTGAATTCATGCAGGCATAGTGTAAGTGAATACTGACATATGAAAATCCGGCTTCCTTGAAAAACCTGAAAAGCATCATGTGGAAAGACATGACGTCAGGCAGAGTGAGATTAGCATGTGGTGAAGTAGAAGTCCCCCTGACTTATAATTAGTCTGTGGATTAATGTGTGATCAGCCATTCTGAATTGATCACCGTGAAGGCATCAGCAGCATCCTTATGCATCTGGGTGCAGGTAACTAAACATTACACATTGTTGTGTTCTGTCAAAGGCACATTTTTGGAAATAGGTAGATATAGTGGATTTCAACAGATCACATAAGCTTTAAAGGACCTGTGTTGAGGATTTAGTGGTCTCTAGAGGGGAGGTTGTAGATCACAACCAACTAAACTGATCCTTTAAGATATGAGAACCAAATGTGAGGTGTTTTTTGACTGAGTTTACTACCCATAAAGGTTCCTGCATTGAAAAACCTATCATACCCTAGAAGGTAAATCCAATCAGACAGCCTGAATGTAACTGAACAGAAAAGTAGTAAAAGATTACCATATGCTAGCTCCATTCTTTTATATACAAAAATGAATGAATGCAATGAAACTACCCATATAAAGGAAAGAAAAACACAATTCTGAGTGTGTGAACCCAAACAATTGGAGATAAAGTGATAAATTCTCAGTTAGTGAAGCACTAGAAATCATAGAGCCCATCTCCACAGCAGCCTCTGACTCACCCTCTGACAGCGTCTTGCCAAGCTGCTCACAGGGCCAAAGGAAAATAGACACACTGTCCACAGACTGTGGTCGTCTTTATCTAGTATGCTGCCAAATCCTGTTTTGAAAACTGACATCCCTTTTACTGAGAAAGTTTCAGACTGCAACTTGGCCTCATACATGAACACCAACATGACTTTCTTGTCTGTAAATAGCGAAAGGAGAGGCTTTTAGCTTCCCAGGGGAACCGCATGGAGCCGAGATGCCATATGGTGGTGGGTGGACCGTGTCTGGTGGGAAGAGCGTGGTGGAACCACAGAGACAATTCAGGTATGGAGGAGGGTCACCAATAAGCGTCACCCTATCACTGGGTAGCGGGTGGTGATGCTGGTAATGTTGGGGCATGATGCGAGATGTGTTCTACGCTCTGTCACAGCTGCTTGGCTCAGGTGACAGGTGGGACACGTGGAGGGACGACATGGGGAGGGATCTGTGAGAACAGTTTTTATGGTCTGCCAATGCAAAGTGTGAACATCTGTTTGCAATAAAACATGGACAAAGATTCCAGCTACAAATCACAAGAGTTTTATACTGTTGTGCCTCAAGGTAGGACCAGCACCACGTCCAATATTCCAATGTTAAACATTTATTTTTGCTCTCTGTTTTTAAGACCATAGAGCAGGGGTGGGCAATTATTTTTTCCAAGGGCCACATAGACTTCCATAAGGACAGTAAAGGGCGACTGTGTTTTTTAATGTCTCTATACTGGAAGCAGAAACACTGTTTGCTGTAAAGGGTTCCGTCTCTCGCGCTGGGAGTCTCCTGGCTGGTGTCCCTGACGTGGTGGATGGGGCCGGGGGGGGTCTTCATTCATCCTGTAATGTGTCATTTCAACATCTACCGACTTACAAAGATGATTAATGAACATGAAAATGTTTCTTAGTGTGCCTTTAAAGTGTAGACAGGGGGGATGGTAATGTAATGTTCCGTGTTATCCATAATGCCGTGCTCAACGGCTGTCTTTATCCATTTACGGGTGGGCCAGCCCGCAGGCGGTACTTTGCCTAGGTCTGCCATAGAGTATAAGGGCCCAATAATTTAAAATAAAAGAAGGGCCAGATTAAAATGAAGCTGAAACACAAAGAAAACACAAACAACTTCAGTTCCCACGTTGTGATCAAGGCTCATACAGGGTTTGAATGGTGAAAAATCTTGACTTGTAACTATTGTTTAATTGCTTCATCTAATAAACACAAGAAGCAGAAGTGCAGAGAAGCCATCCTTCACTGACTGGAAGATGTTGTCATGCCAAAGCTAAACTGAATACAAAAAAAAAAAAAATCAGCCCCTGAAAAACTGATATTTCAGTCCTTGAAAACAGAACTTGAGCACATTTGTCCAGCTGCATCTCTGCATGTTCATGAGATCGTCTTAATGGAAGCAACAAAAGTGTAACCAACTTTGAAACTTGCCAGCGCAGGAGGAAGAGGTCGACATAGAGGTTGGGTCGGGTGTAACATGGGACAAATCTTGTTAACATTGTATGCTGGCACTTGTGCTTTGTCATATTTTTACAATATGAGAGCACAGTGTGTGGAAGTATGACTAATGAAAACCTGCATGTCCCATGGTTACACTGGCACGGGTGTCACATTATGCTCTCACTATGCCGCATGACTGTCTTGTTAGTGGATCCAGTGCTCTCCACGTTCTTTACCCATCCATATTGCAGCTTGTGGTCCCTTATTAGGGACGTTTCACAGCCTTATTTATACTTTTGAACTGATTTGATGAAACAGCTTCAGAGGAAAAGAGATACGCTCAAAGAAATGGTCTCAAATCAGAGTCTTTGCTGTGTTTATGTTCGGACCCAAATCTCTTCTTAAAAGCAATTTCCTCTCCTTCCATAAGTTGGGGACAATCTTTTGAAAAGCTGCAAGTATGGAAGGGGGAAAAAAGCAAAATACTGGTGACATGTACAGAATTTCAATGTGTGTGATTATCATACTGTAGGTACAGGCTCTGTGTGGAAGACAAGGGAACAGTGTGCTTTAAAACAAATGCTCCAAGTTTGACCAACATGCATGTATGTAGTGTGTGTGTGTGTGTGTGTGTGTGTGTGTGTGTGTTGGGGGGGGGGGGGACGACTGTCTGAGCCTTTGTACTGTAAATATCAGACAGAATATTGGCGTTTGTGTGAACATGCTGAGGGAGCCTGATAACCAGAATGTGCGGTCACCTTGCCTCATGATTAAAGGTTTGTGCTCTTTAGCAGCTTAAAAGGAGCCTGTTTGTCCTCAAAAGGGAGAAAGGAACACGGAAAGAAAAAAGGCACTTTTTTATCAGTCACAGCCAGAACTCAATATTTTGCTATTTTTCCCTCAGATTAGGCTTATTCACAAGGTCCTATAGGTGAAATGCCTTCAAAGATAATAAACAGATTAAGATCACATTCACAAATCCCTACCAGGGAGAGAGGAAAGCTTTTGAAATAAACAAAGCAGCTCCACAATTTCACACTTTTTTTGTGGCCCGTCACTGAATGATCTGGATTATGCTTAACTTCTTAAACGGTCACATTAAGATCGTATGATGCATTCATGGAGATTGTTTTGTCTTCATGAAACCAAGAAACACAGCACAGTGTTACTATGAAGGGCGACTATGGGGAGGAAAATACGGTATACAGTGGTCACTATGAGGGTGAGCTCAGTGGAGGGTGTTCCTCTTACAGCATGATGAAGACAGAAGCTGCACAATTCAAAAATGACAAAAACAGCCTGACTTGGAGGGCAGAGCACTGTCATCACCCAGGAGACCACTGAAAAGATCCATGACATAATCAACAGTAACTCAGCGGTACATTGGCACAGAGCTGGTCTCTCCCAGGATTGTATCCATGCAGAAATTCATAAACTCCTAATGACCAAGCTGTCAGTGTCCAGGGTTTTTGGACTCCTGATGAGAAGCATATTCAGCAACAATCTCCACACAATCTGCCATTTTGTGTTTCAACTATGGCTACCATAGACTCGAGGGAGTAACACTGGTGACTGCCTAAACAATATAGATAAAGGTCACCAAAAAGTGGCGTGATAGGCTAATGTCTGAGACGGCTGAGATTCAGCATGGAAAGCTGATTAGAGGACTTCAGACCACTGTGGCGATAGCTGTGATCATCCATGTTCACCCCAGGTTTAGAAAGGCGGTATCTGTATTTGCCCCCAGTCTCACCAAAGCTGATCACTCAGTCCAAGTCAATCCAACATGTTCTCACAGCATGATTCAAAAGCATCCTTAAAGCAACCCACAATGTTCCTGAACACAAGCTAAGGCCACAATTCCTAACATGAATAAAAAGGTGCATTCTCAGTCTCTTTACTTATGTTGATGGACTGAGTGGCTTAGAACAACAGAGCAGTCATTACCTTAACCTAAAACAAATTCCTGAGTAATGATAACCATAACTAGAGTCAAATGCCTAGCCTCAGGTTTAGTTTTAGCCTGGACCTTAGCATTAAGGTTCAAGTCCTTCAGGTAATCTCATGATCATCATCCACCTGGACCAGCTACACTTTGTTCCCAAAAGCACTCTTGGACTTGGACTAGGACTTATAACAAAACCATTGTAGTGTGTGACCGTGGGGTGCCCTGGAGTCATTATGACAATGAAGTGTACCATTTTTTCTGAAACTGATACGTCTATCTTAGACCACAAATTATCCTCATAGGCAGGAGAGGAAAAAATGATCTTGGCAAAGATTCAGCTTCGATGAAAAGGATCCTGACAGGGGAGAGAAAAAAAAACACATTCATTTGTGAGAATCAAATGAAAGTTGAAATGAGAAATAATGTTTCTGGAACAGGAGCTGAAAGACTTGATTATTGGATTGGCCACCCAATCAAAGGCGTGTACGGTCAGGCTCTCTCTCCAAGCTGTCATCCATTGTCTTGCTGTCAGAGAATTTGGAGGGACATCGCCGCAGCCCCAGGTGTCAGCTTAGACTTGAAAATGACAATGTCACACTGCCAGTGCCCCCCACCCCCTTTTCCCCTCCTCATGCAATAAAATCATAACTAGGAGGCAATCAGGATTTCTATAAATGGATGCAGATGAATTCTCTGCAGTTATTAATAAAATTTCAAACTTCTGAAGCCATTTTCATGCCAAGCTGTGATGGGATGGAGGCACTAACAATGACAAAGGGCCTTTACCCAACAAGTCATATTTTAGTCATCTGCTGAGAGGATTTGCTGTCTCCGATTGCTGCTTTATTTAAATTTCCTCCTGCCTTCCTTTTATTCTGTTCACTCCCTAAAGTCAAGCGTTGTCAGTGAATGCAGCGTGCCCTCCTGCATTCTCCTGTAGTCACTGAAATAATCAGTACTGTCACAAAGGAGGTCCCGCCCCCACTGACACATCGACAGCCCCCCGGTGGAGAGCCACTGTCCTGCCATTAATAAAGAGTCACATTTACATAAGTTGACAAGTACACAGTGCTCGCGCCCCGCCCACCTGCAAGGACTCCTTGTGTACACTGATTATTCATTATAGTGGCAGTCAGTGTATGGTCACCAAGGCTTTAAGTGCATATACAGCTCCTCTGTTATTTAACAAACAATTCATCATTAACTTTAACTCATTTATCAGCCTGGATTTGAGGTGTGCTGAGTGCCAGTGTCACACAGTGTTAAGCAGGAAAGCAGCAGTCATAATGAGCGGCAGCAGTAAATGTTTATGACCACATAAAAAGCAAAGAAATAAAGAAAACACAAAGAAAATTAACAAGCAGAAGAAAAAGCTATAATTACGGTTGTCACTTAGACACAGCATTCCTTTACATTTATACACAGCTAGGACACATATTTATGACAATATGTGACTGAGAAAATAGAAGAGAGAAGGTAGTGCTAGATAAAACAAGCGCTCACATAGAAGATCAGAGATGATGGTGAAAGACATGATTCTTTGAAATTTGTTTATCACAGAATGAGAAGCAGCTGGTGGCAACAGTGCATTCTCGGACTCATAGGGTTTAAGGGGGAACCATAAAAATTTTGTTGCTGCAGTCAAAACATCCCAGGAAACTGCTTGGAAACAGCAGGTGCTTAAAAGTACAGACTGTATATTAAGATAGATGATATGACAGCTTTGAAAAAGTGAGGCCAAAACATCTCGATGTGGCATCTCGACCTGTCATCCTCCACTGTACAGTCATTGGTTTCAAGATAGCAGCAGCCTATTAGAGAGAGAGATACTGCCTTCACTTTTGTATGATGGACATAGCACACTAGCATTGTCCATCTTTATAGACCATCTATAGGAAGAACAACTGTGCCTCACCACTTGTTAAGGTCATCATCACAGACCAAAAAACACTCACAACTGCTCCTCATTGGCTGATTGGACAGCTAGACTAGCAGGCCAAACAGTTTTAGAGACACTTATAGTATCTTATTTATGTTTATATTTATACCAAAATCCTGCAGCAAGACCACTTTTTTTCAATCCACACAGATATCAGGGTTACATTGTCTCCTATCCAGATTTTCTAGGATTCACATCAGTGAATTTCTCTTTGTTATGAATGAATTTGCTCATGTTTTTAACTGTCAGGTTTTCCAGCATGCATCCATGTGTTGTAGGTTTTTCCTCTCATTAACAGCTGTCAGTCTCACTGAGACGCATACCTCAAAGAAACATGTTAACATGTGCACCGTTCGGCTCGGTGCTCCTGACAGTCGCCTCTCTGAAGAAATGACACATTTTCAGCATGAAAAAAAAGATGTCTCAGGACATAATTGTCATATTCACACTTTGATTAATCAAAGACTGTCAGCGTGACTGAATAGCCAGAGTTATGCTTGCAACTTTTTTTTCTAAATTAAAAGGTAGAAAAAACATTCAATTAATTCTGTGCATTTTACTAGCAGAACCTTCTTGTTTTTCTACATCTTGTTTGTGTCATTTATTTTTGAGTTAAAAAAAAAAAATTGTCGGGCTGCAAATTGTCATCTTTGCCTGTGAGACAAATGTATTGAATGTTGAACAAGGTTCTAGCCCCAGTCGCAACAACATGCCAATTTAGAGATCCCACAGTATTTTTAAAATACACAACTTCACAAATGAAAATATGTTGAAAAGGAAAGACAATATGAGAAACAGTTGATAGGCTGCCACAGACTGTGTGCTGAGCTTTAAGGGGTGGAGGGTTCCAGTAGAAGCATCTTGGTTGAGGGCGGGGAGCAGATGGCGGGAGGATTCAGAAAAAAAACACCAAATCCTTCGATATGTCTGGAACGTCCCATTCACAAGAGGCCTCAGCAAATACACAGGAAGAAAATCTGTGTTTATGTGTGTGCATGGGAACTGTTGACAAACTCAGAAGTGATCGGAGCTGTGCCTCACTGATTTTACAGGAGGGCGTCTTGAAATGTTACTACTTGTCATGATATCATTTCTAAATCTAGAAATATTGGTAAGAAGTCTGAGTAATGCTCAAGGTTACAGACTTTTTGTTTGCAGCTCTAATACCATAATATGTGCACAAATATGGCTTTGAAGCTTAGACTCTGCCATCTTGCCAGTTGTTACCTAACCACCAGTTCTTCCCACAAATGGGTAAAAGGCAAAACAATGACAAATGTCCAGAATGTTCTCAAAGATTCTACATGCAAGTCTCCCTTCTTTCCATCCATTTTCCATCCATTATAATGCACTCATGTGAGTAGAACTAAACATGGATTAAGGTGAGGGGAGGACTGGGGATGGATGCAACCATTCTCCTGCATGCTTAAAATAATATACATAAAAAAGCTAAGATAGGTCAAATACAGTTATATTTCTGCTTATGTTTTTTTTTTCCGCTCTCCACAATAATACAGCTGCTCCAGTTCCTGTTTGCCCAAACTACAGAGCAGGCAAAGGGTCATAATTACAGTTATTAACAACTATTAACCAACCATTTCTGAACCAGACTTTATTTCTGTTGTAAATTTGACCATTTTTTAACATGCAAATCACTTTCAAGTGGCTATTTGTGTATTTATATTTTCATTCATTTGTCATTTAAAGATTTTTTAAATGAAGTAGTTTAAGTGGCCCTTTAAGACTACACATTTATAAACTGTAGAAACTCATCAGACCTGCAAACAAAATGATGGATAGATAACAGCAATGGAAACACTGGACTCATCTGATTTGGTACCATTCCTTTTGTGCTTTAAAACACTGATAAACATTTCCTATCAAATGTGTGGAAAAGGTTCCACCAAGAAAGAAACCATGGCAACCAAAAGCAGAAACTCCAATCCTGACAACACATTAAAATCCCCACCAATAAGGGTTCTGCAGCAATTTATGTCTCACAGACGCACTTTGAGCCTATAAGTGCATTTAGTGTGTTTACTCAACAGACTCACGTGAAAATCAGCTCATCATCCTCATGCTGTAAATAGATTCCATACAAATGAAGCTGCTTCCTACCCACAGAGCCCAGCAGCCCTGATCTCACTCTAACTAAACTACATAAAATGTGCAATTCAAAAAAAACACACTGGGAAATGTAAATGTCATACCAATTTTTCAACATAATGGCAGGTCCAGCGATAAATCTTAACCCCCACCCTCTCTCTCCACATCTCCCTTAAGAAGCTCATTCAATAAATCAAAAATATATTATAATTGGCACAACAGTAAAGCATGTTTTTCTCTGTAAATACTGATGGAGGCAAGGTAATTCAATTCAACCATACACAGGGAATTTACAATACTGTGCACTGGTAGCTAATTTCCTGTGGGAAATGAGTCTGTACATGGTCTAAAATGTCCACTGTGTAAATATTGACAGGCAAAGAGAGAGAGAATGAGGAAGCTATATCTATCTTATGTGCAACCGACAGCCACATTATGCCTGCATAGAGGCTTAAATTCACTGAATGCCCGATATTTATAAGAGCATAAATCAGGTTAGGGTCTGCATTAAGTTTAGCAGGAAGAAAGCAGGAAGCCAGTGAATTAGGAGGAATTGAGTTATGCAACCTCTGGTGAATGTGGAGAGGTTGACTTTTCTTACATAAAATTCAATTCTTTTATCAAACAGTGTGCACAGCATTCACAAAAATCCCACAGCATGCCACTATATATACCACTTTAAAGATTCCTTTGGCATGCATGGGCTGCAGGGCTTCATCAATAATCTGATGGGGGCCAGCAGACCCCTATCTGTAAATTTTTCCAGCCATGCATCCCTCATATATGCAGGGATATGTCTGCTGTCACTGAGGATGGCCATGTAGGCTGGTTGCTCAATGGCCCATATGCCAGTTTCCTGACCTCTGCTGAAGACTAATAGACTAATCCCACAGGAAGATTACTTGTCAGGAAAAGGCAGAAGAGGATGATGTGTGTCTATAAAAGTAGGGGAGCACAGCAGGGTCTCTGGCCTCTGTAGGCCATAGATATTCAGTCTATATGCAGTCCAAAGATCAGTGCTTAGAGGGTTGCAAGGGTCTTCAGGAGAGCTGTGTGATGGTCATTTTTCATCACACAGAGAAAACCTGAAAGTCAAACTGTTCAAAAGTCGAGGTTGAATTTGAAGAGATGATGTAGCTTCTGTAAATGGACAAACAACAAATGTGCAAGGAAAATGCTCACTCTGATAAAAGGTACATTTCTGTGGAGGCTGACCTGGAATCTGCCAGAGCCCAGACAGGTCTGAGGCAGAACCTTCCTGTCTGCAACAGGATGTGCCACCTTCTAATACAGTGATTTGTATAACCTCACTTAGAACTACTGTATATGTGGACACAAGCTACCATAGTCAGGACACAAGACAGGAAGAACTGACCCCTTGTGGGCAACAGGGTGAGAAAAATAATCTTGTCAGAAGTGACCAATAAGTCAGGACTCCCTAACCAAAATACCGAACAAAACCAAGAGAGATCCTAAAGGTATCCATCAATAGAGAGTGATGAAGGACTTCAGGCAGGTAAAACCATGAATGAATGTGATGTGAATGAATAATGTATATACTTCATCTAAAGCGCTTTGGGTGTCTAGAAAAGCGCTATATAAGATAGGCGAACACCAGATATAGTGCACTACATCCGTGATAGGGGGCGATTTCGAACACAGCTCCTATCTGCATCCACCATTCTTCACGCTTCCTGAATCTTAGCCTGTGTTCTGATCCAACCAATAGAAAAGGCCATTCTGCTCTGAAACAGATTTGATCCAGGACCAGTTGCGTGGTAGAAACGGAAACTTTTAACAGTGAATCCACATGCATTGTCATGCCTCCCTCTTTGGAGAGCTGAGGGCAGATGGGGAGATCGGTGTTGATGACCTGCATGGGAACATGTTGAGTGTTTTTTTGAATGCACTCTCATCTTGTATCTGCTTAAGAAAATGCACTGAGAACAAAGGCTTGAAAGGAAGAGCAATTTTACCACAAATGGTCTGCTTTATGCTTTTGTGTGCCATGACTATAAAAAAACAAACAAACAGGAAATATACTGTATCCAGCTCAGCAGAAGCTGGCAAAGTATCACAATTGCAAATATTTTGGATTTGTGTACATTTTATTAATGGCAGGAGAACAAACAGGGCCAAGACAAAGCATAACTTGGCCATGGATTAGCAGACAGAAACTAGAAGAACTTTAATCCACTTAAAATCACTGAAATATGGTTACTTGGTAAGCACTGTGGAAAAAAAGTGACTCCTGAATCATTTCTCCCAGAGGGATTCACTGCTTTGCACTCATAACAATAACATTAAGCACTCAGGATTTTCCCTGCACAACACCTGCCACATTATGTGATGACGTGAACCATCCTACCCATCCCAGTTCCCATCTGGCAGCTGCCAACATTATAACTGTTCGCTAACACGGGGGTTAATGAAACCCCTGTGTTAGCGAGCACACCTCGGCATTCAGGGCTCAAGCTGCTTGGAGATCCACATGCAGCCCTGAAGGATTGGCTCCATTATGGATGCCAGCACGGGGCTACACACACTTCCTGAATAAAATAATGTTCACACCTGCTACCTGGGCTCAGCTGTTGCCATGCAACAACAGAACAAGATGCATTCTGCTATGTGTTCTCATGCTGTGTGCACAATGTCTCCAATTACAACATGATTAGTGGACTTGAAAAAGTGTTAACTTGTAGGTACATGGTCTATTGTTTTTACCATCATCCAACATTTTTACTCATGACTTAAAGTGTTGATTAATAGTTCTGGAAAGGGTTCTCAAAGACAACTTGAATCAGAGTCTCCTGATTTTCCACTCCCACAGACAGTCCCTTTGCATATCATCACTGCTTCCTGATCCCATAGTCTTTCAGTGAATAAAGGAGTCCAGCAGACTCGCAACTGGGGCTATTTATTCTAGGGCTGTGCTGAATTGGTGACATTTTGGCATCTGCTACAAACTAGTGTTTCACTTCCAACAGCGGCTTGCTCAATAATGTGTAAACTGTTGCTGCTTAAGGAGGCATGCTGAGAGACTGAAGCATGCAGGCAATCGAGAGGAAGCCTGACCATTCAAATCCATGGAGCATGTGGGGAAGGCATACTGTATCTGACGCCATCAGTACAGGTGAACGCTCTCTCTCTCTCTCTCTCTCCCCCACCTTTTCCTTTCTCTGTACACTTAGTGAATGCCAGATGAAAGACTTAGACCTTTCCTCTCTGGCTTTTAAAGCCCTTTGAGGATGCGACCCGACATTTATCGCAGGCGATGTCTTTGAAACAACATGAAAAGGCTAAGTTTTCAATGTAGAGGGCGAGAAGGGGAGGAAGGTGGGGGGGGGGGGTTGTTCAGGTTTCTGGATACATACAAGTGCAACAAATGAAAGGCTAACTAATATGCCTCCAACTTAATGTTGCGTAGCCTCACAACAAGCTTCACACATCAAAAAGTGAAGGAGACTGCATCCTCACAGACGATAAGCGCTCACAGCATCACAACACACTAGGACAGGAATGTTATGTTGAGATTATGTTGACTAATCATTTATTTTTTCTTTGTGCTCTGACTGTTATTTTTCTTCTTGTTAACATTTCTTCTCGTCTTGGTTGATGCAGTGTTTGGGATCAAAGCTTCAGCAGCTACCTCACATTGAGCCTCAGCTTCAAAGAACATCCTATGAAATTGCACAGATGTAAAACTACATTTCATAAGGTTCATAAGCATTGTTCTAACACCTGGGCTGACTCTGATCAATATTCCAACATGAATGTAGAGGAGAAATGGAATACAAATAAGAGCATGAAGAATACAGCAGTTACAATCACCAAATGCTGTAATAACAACACAGTGTGCTGAAAAAGACTGTCATCCTGACCATTTATACTTTATTGCTTGTGTACTTTTCAAAGTATTAGCTTGACATAACACATAATATGTGACAAGTTTTAAGTGATTTAAACAAGATTTAGCCAAAT
>JAVQJX010039355.1:0-11230 GCA_036025115.1 Ambassis agassizii
TAATTATAGAATTGGAATCACAGAATCTGGTGTGAAAGGATTTTTCTTATGTGTTGGTCATTGATATTTGGACACATGGTGCACGCAGGGAGTAATTAGTGATGACTTTGACATAACATTTGATTTACCCACAAATATTTGGCCTGTCAGATGGAGCCACTGCACTTCAAATAATCAGATATTGTAGGGTTCTCAGGGTCCTGATTTTTCATCCTTTTAATTAGAGTCTACAAATCAATCCCACACACTTGATTTGTCTATGATTAGGATGCCTGTGAGGGTTCAGTGCTCAGGGCTGATCGGTCCTTTGGACCAGGCTCCTTGCTTTTTTAGGTGTCTTGTTCACTCTGCAGGATTCAAAACAAATCCTGCGGTATGGAGATGAGTCCTAGTTTCTCAGTGTGACTAATCCAGAGTGATGCTACAAAGGCAAGGTTGGTGGTGGAAGAGAATTGGGGGGGAAAGATGGAGAAAAGTAAAGGACTAGAGCCTGTGTAGGAGGTGCAACACAGAAGAGATGGTGTTAATCCCTCCTGGCCACAGGTACCATTCTCCTGCAACACATGGGTATAAACACTGATGTTTAACAACATGGAACAATAAGATCCTGGATTCTCCTGTTCATTATATTGTGTCAGTCATAAACTCAACTGGTCGCAGTTCAGATCAGAAGTCAAATATTCATATTGGAGGTTTTGTCTTTGTAACCTTGATGAATTATAAAGCATTAACATGTGCACTAGTCACACACTGTACTCACAATACCACCTGGGAGGCTAAATTATTGAAAGCTTTTTTTTTAGCAGCAATATTAAGCTTATTTGCGATGTGAGCAGCTTACGCTCTGTTAACTGGATACAGCACAGCCCCCGAGTTTGATTACCGTGCACGCAAGCAGTGAATTTAATTCCATAATCCACAGATCTGCGAAGCTTTGTTATTAGTGTTGTGGTGTTCTACATCTATCATATTATTATATTATCTATCATATTAGTTCCACTTATCTTTCATGTTTTCTTTGTGTTTTTTTAGCTGTTAATGGCCTTTTTAAAACTCTAGCTAGCTGGAAAACAAACATTAGAAATGATCTCCTTTTTATTGGATAATATTTGACTTATCCAGAGATCATGGTCAAGAATGTTGCATTATTTGGGAGATACACAGACCTCATGATTTATGTGTAATTGTTTAAAAAAAAGTGAAAAACATATTTTCACCTTTTCAAATTAAACTGAAATGTAGTGGTCATGGTCAGAGCTGATCTACTGGTAGCCAGCTCTGTCATTTTGTTGCCTCTATCTGTACTCTGCAGCACATGGAATTTATTGCTCTGTCTGTGTGATGACCTGATGGTTCTTCTTCTTGTTGGCTTCAGTGAAACACGCACTATAGCAGCTCAGTAGTCTGGTAAATTTTCCTAACAGCTGGTTGAGCTGTGACACTGTCATGCTTTGCACCTGCAGCAGCTAAAAATGCTGTATGTGTGAGGGAAAATGTGTTAAGAGAAAATGTGTAACATTTGTCACAGGATAAAGCAGCTCATGCGGTTTTGCCTTTAAAGCAAATGATGCAGGTACATGAACATTACCCATTAGAGAACATTTGTTGTACAGAGGCCCCACTGTAGCACCCACAGTCTCTGGGGTTGCAGCCCTTGCTGTGCAGGGTGACCCATGCTGGAGTGCAGTTGTGTGTCTATCTGTCACAGCACATCAGGTCACATTCTCTGGCTGTGCTGCTGTGCTGTCTGAAGGTATTCTGTCAGCTGGATGAACCTGACAAATGCACTCAGCCCACAGACCATCAGAGCTCAAGTGGTGTGGCAGAGTTCAGACATGAGTATTAACCAGCAGAGTCACACCGCCTCTGCTATTCAGTCTTATTTATGAGAGGTTTTTCTTTTTGTAATTTAGACTTTGCTCTCATCAGGAACAGTTGCTGTGATTATTATATTATTATGGTTTAATGATTTAATAGGATTATGGTCTGAGATGTGTGAATTCAGTTAAAGCATAGCATATTTATTTCTTGTTCAGCGCATTTATTATTCAACATTTAGACCACCAATTGTGGAGCTTGAAGTCTTGGACCTCAGTCAGTGGTCCACAGCGGTGAAGACATCAAAGCAGCAACCACTGAGCTCCTTCCTCATCCTGAGGAAGAGGTGGTTGTGTCTGCTACAAAACCAGGCAAATAAGTGTAAAATCCACATTCCTGTATGTCTCTCAGGCAATGCAGATTTCAAACAGAATCATTACAGAGTCATTGACTTAAACATACAGAATGAGAGCTGTCTAACTCTTCTTCTACCATAGGCCACCTTCAGATACATCTAAACAAATTACCATATTTCTGTACTGCATCTTATTTTTACTTATCAGTCAGTCTATCTATTTACTCATCTGGGATAGGCTGTCAACTCACACAACTGTGTGTATATTTTGAACTCTCTATATATAATAAGAATCTTCAGAATGTCAGATTTATGCAAATTATTCCTCTCACGTCTTTGCCGGACGTGTATTTGAAGTCTGTGCTGGTTTGGTGCTTTAAGCTGACCCTGCAGGCAGCGTGATGATCTCCAGTGACCGCCATTCTCCTTCCCAATTATTTATTCTTCAAACATTGCATATTGGTTTATTGACATAAACCGGTCATAATGAGTATTAGCAAAGAGTGTTTGAAATCACACTCTATTTACACTTGACTGCAGTAAATCTCCCTTGCCATTTTATTTGAGTGTGAAATTTATGCTTTGTGTTGCACTTTCAGTTGCTTTCATCATCTGCTTGGAGCAGCCTGTATGTCGATGTTGATCTATATATTCCTGGCTCTCCTATAGTCAAACTGATCGATACTTACTGTAGTTGGGTGCGTCTTCCTTAAGGGATTCAACATCAGAGGGCAGCTGATCGTTAGTATTTGGTACTTTGTTATACAATCTGATGTTTGGACACTTAATCATTAAGGGTTTTTTTTTTTTGCTGCTAGGTCCTGATTGTGTATTCTCTTTACATCTTGCACCTATAGGGCTGAACATGGACGTTTTTATGGAGAACAGAGAGAGACAGTGCAAATAATAACAGCCTGTCCTGTGCTGTCTATGGAAGGGCAAAGGCTTTTAGCCCTTCTTTCTCAAATGGGATCAATTTGGCAGAACCTTGTCCGCTCTTAGTGTCTCACTAATGTCACTGATTAGACACTGAGATACTGGGATACCGATCAGACATCATTGTATCAAGGAAGGCCAAAGCCCTCAAACTGAATCAAAATAGCATCAGAGCCCCCTGAGAGGAATTACAAGAACCCTGCTCTGACCTCAGCACTGTTCTCTTGTCAGGATTTTAAATAGCAGACCTGCTCAATGGACTACTTGGATGAGGGAAAATGGATAGTCAAGCTATCTTTGAATTTGATCAGTTAAGGAGGTGCAGCATCACAGATCTGAGTCATGGCAGCTGAATAGACAGCTTAGGCCTCGGCAATAAAAGCGAGCACACGATCACTGGGCAGCAGCAAAAGAGGGATCCTGCTTTTATTCGGCATGCTCTGCAAATCTTCACTGCATTCGCTCCTAGTCACTCTGCCTGGGGGGGAGGGGTGGGCTGGCTCCCACCCAAATGCATGCTGGGATTGTGTTCCTCTTTATTTTAAGCCTTCCCTGTAGACATGTCCTGTTTTTTTTTTTTTTTACCCTTCCCACTTTCCCTCAGCTTTTTGTGTCCCGGCGTCTACAGTCTGTTTGTGTGCGCGTGCGGACGCTTTGTAATGGTGTTCCGCTTTGTACCCACTGCTCCTCATCAGCGTTATTTCACTCTGTAGTAAGGAGAATACTAGTTTATATAATTAATGTTCAGTTTTGGAAGTAGGGGATCGAGAAAAGTTTATTTAAAAAAAAAATGTGACCATCCCCTGTCTGTTGCACCTCATGGCCTAGATAAGTAAAGGATGCTGGTTGACATGGGAGAATGAGTCACCAATCTGTGTGACTGACAAGTCCACAAAGTGTTTTCCTTCCCTCCCAAATGATGAGTGCTGAGGCTAATTCCTGTGCTCTTTTTCTTTTTTGCCGCAGGGGGAATCACTCATGACACTTTTCAGAAGGAGCTGATGTGCTTCGACCCAGATGCAGATAAATGGACTCACAAAGCACCCATGACAACAGTACGTGGCCTGCACTGCATGTGCACGGTGGGCGACCGCCTTTACGTGATCGGAGGCAATCACTTCCGGGGCACCAGTGACTATGACGACGTGCTCAGCTGCGAATATTACTCCCCCGCTCTGGACTTATGGACTCCTATCGCTGCCATGTTGCGAGGGCAGAGCGACGTCGGCGTGGCCGTGTTTGAGAATAAGATCTACGTGGTGGGGGGTTACTCATGGAACAATCGGTGCATGGTGGAAATAGTACAAAAGTACGACCCTGAGAAAGACGAATGGCACAAAGTGTTTGACTTGCCCGAGTCGCTGGGCGGCATCCGAGCCTGCACACTCACAGTTTTTCCCCCTGAGGATATCTCTGGATCTCCCTCCCGAGAATCGCCACTTTCAGCACCTTGATGAGTAAAGGGGGGGGGGAGGAGCCCTGTTTTGCTCAAACCCCCAAAACCTTTCCCAACACAACACCCCTCAACAAACACTCAATATAGACATTGTTTGCACTTCCTCTACGGACAACATCTGTACTGCATCCCTAAATATGCCCCCCACCCCTCCCGTCCTTTGAAGCTGTGCAGAACCCCCCCCCCCCCCCTCCCTGAGTGATTACACCCACATACCGACATGGTTTGGCAACCTAATTACATGTTAATGTTGCATACTCGGTATATTTTGGCAGGAAATACCTTGACTTGAAAAGTGACTTTGCAAATCAACTTTTCTACCTGATGTCTACAAAGTTTTCTTATGTCTCGTTTCTTTCGGTGTTCTACCTTGAGATGTTGACTACCACACTGACTCTCTCTCTTCTAGTCTATGCCAGGTTAGATGCAGGTGACCCCAGAGAGCAGGAGCGTACGTAGGACTGATGAGCTCCAATGGTTTTTAATCTCAGGGCTTGGCCCAGGCCCCCACCTACGTCTCACCTACAGTTTCAGTTCTTTCCTGCTATTGATATGAAACTGTTAACAAAATGGTGTTTTCTAAATTTAATAAACATGATTTTGAAATTACTTAAATGTTGTTGTCATTACTGCCTTCAGCAGACTTTGTATGAAAACCCTCAAAAATGGAGTCGACGTCTTTGTATGTTTTAAAGCTGTAGCATGTCTTTCAGAAGTTTTCTAACCTCCTGCTCCTCTGTGGCTACAGTTGCTTCCATCCTTAGCTTTGCGACCAGAATGTATTATGTGTTCTTTTTGTCAGAGGCTTGGTCTATGTCCTGAATCTCCTCTACAGGAAGCTGCCTCTCCGTGATGTATGTAAATCTGCTACTAACCAGTGTTAAGTGTCGCCTTTCCTTCTGGCATCAAGACAGACGGTACTGTCGCCCACAATCTGTCCACCTGCTCCCAGACGGTTAAAGCCTTAATAGCAGCATATGGTGTCCGAGCCGACCGCATCACGCTGTTACCAGGAACAAAAGGTTTGTGTAATCATCAGGTGAGTTTGGTCTGGAGCTTTAAACTCTCATTATATTCTCATTATACCCTTTAATGAGATGATGCCTGCTGCTCCTTCACTGGTGCTCCTGATTTCATATTTTAAAGCCAGTTCCTCTGTTGTTCATAGCAACAGCATCTCAGATGTAGGACTGTAGTTTTATCAGGTCGTTTTACGTCACATGTTTTGAATTCATGTTTTGGTGCCCTTTTATGATTCACCTTTAGCGTCTCTGTGTGCTTGTGTGTCTGATTTTTCCTCTGTGTATTCTATGCTTGTATTACTGGACGGTGTTTTTTTTGTGCCTTGTTAATACGTTTTTTTTTTTTTTAAAGTGACATTTCAAAAGCTCTACTTTGTGCAGGAGCTTATTGTTAAGTCCTTTTTGATGGGACTGTCTGCATGATTCTTCTGATTTTAAAAATAGTCAGTTTGTAATCCTTTAATGGAAAATCAGTGAATAAACAGAAAAGCAAAACAATCTTATGAGCTCAACTGAAGTAAAAGCCACACGTGGGCAGTGAGATGGGAAGAAAAGTAGGAATCTGGTGTCCCCGTTGTCTGGACATTTCACTGAAAGTAAGTCGCGCTTTGTGTACCATCAACCCTCTGTGTCACATCAATCTGAAGGCATTAGTGAGAGCTGAAAGGAAGATGGGGTGATGTAGGATGAGAAGACGCGCAGATCAGCTCCAGTTTTCAACTGACTTTAATTTATAGAATACAGATTATTTAGGACCACTGTTGCACTTTTTGTATTCCAAACCAATATAGGCTCATGAAAAATGTCTTAACTGTCAGACATTTGGCTGTTTCATCTGTGGATTCAGGGGCAGATTAATAAAGGCCTTGGGAGAAAATATTTTAGATATAAATGTTTAAATATTTAAGATGATAAAGCCATAGAGCATAATGTCATTTTGTTGATCCACCTCATTAAGTTAAGCCTGAGATATCCTGTGAGTCTGTTGGTGAAATGCACAGAACCCTTTGTTGGGTGTGACTTAGCTGATTTCTCATATACCACTCAGATTGCTCCTGTATGTTGTAACATCTTAAACGCATTTAGCTGACATTAGTTATGTATATCACACTAATTAGTCTTAACAACGGTTTATTTGTTGAAAATATTTGTTTGGCAAATATTTGGCATGGATTGTTAGGAGCTTCTGTTCAGACTGTGTTAAAATCCCTCAAAGGGGAAAAATCAGTTTTTCTTCATGCACCGCCATGATGCTGACTTCTGTTTGTTTGTTTGTTTTATTTAATATCATGATCGCTGTGTTGTGGTTACATTTGTGATCTTTAAAAACTCATCAGTACAATGTGGTTTGTAACATACATTTCCATTAATTCCATCTCTAACATGACCCTGCCACCCGACTATAAAAAGATTTGCCATTAATCCCTTCATGCATTGGTATCATTGTATGAAATGACTTTAACCACAATGGAGGATTTTACCCATGATGCCCACCCCTCTGCGTCAGTTAAAGCATTGTTCCAGCTGTCAAAGGAGACAGAGTGCAGTCTGTTCTGCTTCACAGTAGCACTCTGTTACTCTCTTACATTGTTTAATTTGATTTTTTTTTTAATGTGCAATAGATGACATTTCTATACATGACATAGACAATTTAATACCCTGCATGAGGGCTCGTTATGGAGAAAAAAAAACCGACCTCAGCATATCATCTCTGTAGCAGTGCAGCAGCACATGATGTTCCAGATCCACTGTGTAATTCCTGCCACAGCGGTTCCTTGTGTTTATGTGATCTAGTGTCAATATTACATGATGCAGAGCTTTGTGTATCCTGAAAGGCTTGGATATTAATGAACACTGTGGCCTCAGTTCTAAAGCAAAGAGAACTGGAGCAAGAAATTACCCCCCCCCCCCCCTCCTCCTCCCTCCGCTTCACTACCTATGTTTCTCGGTAGATTTCATCACCACTGGAGACATGTTCACCTGATTCATGAAGCAGATAAAAAGAGGATCGTGTTGATTACGGCCTGACTCTTGACACATGAGCGTAGCACACATTTGTGGTTCGGTGTGTGTCTCCAGACGACTCCTCATCTCATCTCATCCCAGCCAGAAAATGACCTAGATTCTCCAGGCTGCTGGATGTGTTTACATACACACACACACACAACACTGATGACATTGTCAGTCAGAAAGCATTGCTCTCAGCAGCCAGGAGCGCTGATGCTTTTACTGTAACTAAAGCTTCAATCCACCTCCCATCATGATGAAATAGTCTGCAGAGCCACAGATCCCTGCTGTCCTCTGACTGCATGCATGACGGTGTTAATGGCTATTGATCCTTCTAGCTGGCAGACAGCCAAGATATCCTGCTAGATGTATTTATTTTTGCTCTGAATCACAAACTGCCTTCTGTTATTAGACTCCCACAAAGGTTTTAGGTCTCAAAAACGGTTTACATCTCTCTCTCCTCTCCCCCCCACCATCATGAATATTCAGAAAAGGTCAGGTCCTTGCTCTCTTCCTGAGCTCTCTATCCCCTGGTGACTGTGTCCTGAATAATCTGTCCCTGAGTCATCTCTTGTTCCAGAGCTTGTTCCTGCCCCGGCTGCAGCAGAGCTGGGAGGGGTAGGCCTAATTGGGATTTGTTTTGTTCAACATCTGGCCACGCATCAGTCCTAACATTTTAGTTTCTGCCTCACTTGTATCTCATATCTGTGTGCACATTTCTCTTGTTTATGCCTCACGTGCCTGCCCTAAATGATAGATGTGATGCGCATAATAAGTAAAATCCCTTATTGTCATTATGGTGCAGTGATGCTGATGAGGAAGAGACTTCTCCCACTTTTTTTTTTTTTTTTTTTTTTTGCAGCTTTCCTCCCCCAGCACAAAACAGATTGGAGACTTGATGGACAGGAAGCCTGTCGAAGTTGTCTCTCTACCTTCAACCAGATGCATGCTGGGATATGCTCCAATGCCCCCCTGACAATGAAAAGAAGAAGGGTAAAGAATATAAATCTGGGGTAAGATGCCGTTTGCACACTGAGAGCAGTGAGACTTTCCTCCCAGGCTAGAAAAAATATTTTATTACTCCATTAAAAGCCAATTTACTTTTTATTTAAAGAAAAAAAAGAAAAAAAGAAAATACAATGACAAAGTGAATTTAGAGCCGCTTCCTTTGCAGAACTGGAACAGTCCAGTCACTCTGGGAAAACAGCTTGACCCCACAAGGTTAAACACAGCTCCGACTTCACGTCACTTCAGGTTTCCTGCAGTGTGAGAGGATTCGGCTGAGCTCACACTGAGACCTTTTTCAGGCTCAGTTAATGTCTAACATTTAACACCTTTCGATCATAAAGCAGCCTGATAAAATAACGTAAACTTGAATTCATCCGGTAATTTATGCATGATTTATAAAAATATGTGCAGTGGTTGTATTTTAAAGATCCGTGTTATAAAATACCATTAATAATTAAACATCATGATAAACTGGAAATGTCCACCAATCATATGATTAAGGACTCTTCTGTATAGTGATGATGACATGGTCCCTGCATGTCCTTGAAATCCCTCTGAAATCCATCACACGGCTCAAATTCTTCACAGGATTTAGCTCTTTATTCATGAAGAGATCAATAGTTTGAAAAATCAATCACTTTTAGTAGCCAATAATTCTGCACAGAGATTTATTCACCGTGTTCATCATCAAAGTCTTTTTTTTTATTGGACAAAGAAAAGCAAAACTGAAAGGTTAGGTAGTGGGCGAAGCAATGAGATATTTTAAATGACATTACATTTCTGCAAGCAAAATCCATCTTTAATGTGAAGAAATAAAATGATAAATGGTCCCCAATAGAATAAAGCCTTTTCTAAGAACTCCACCAGTTTGTATTAAGTCTCTAGTCCGTTTAAATGATCAAATATTGCATACACAGTAAATGTTCTTTGATGACACATCTCAGTGACATGGTGATGCATTGGTGATGCAGGAGCAGCTGGACAGCAGTGTGTCTTCTGTTGACTTCTGGCCTGTGGAGGGTAAAAGAGCAACTTTGCCATAATGTGTGTGTTTGTGTTTGTGACAGCACTGATGCCAAAGTGACTGATAACTCTCCTCTTCAAGCTGTGCTCGGTTTCACCCTCCTCAGCTCCTGTCCTGTATAATGCCAGGTTGCCATAGTTACCACGGCTCTTCATACAAGGAAATATTATAAGGGAAAGATTTTCCTTCTCCTCCTCTTTTTTTTTATGAAATGCTTTTACGTTTTTTGTTTCCCAGGGAATTTAGAAATGATTGATGACCTGCCTGTCGAGCAGTGAATGACACCAGAAAAAGCAAACGTTTAGCCATCTTTACAAACACAAACTCTTCTCCTCAAACTCTCCTGTGATGCAGAAATGTGGCAGAGCTGATTACCACTGCAGACCCATTTCCCCTCCCCATTAGAACTACTCATTTCCATTCCAGCACATTATCACAGAGTGCATGCCAGAGGTGACTTTTAATTCCCACTCTGCTTTTTACAATAATGACCCCTAGTGGTTCAAGTGAAAACAAGAAAAATAGCACTGAATCTGTGTATGAAGATGGTCAATTCAAATCTTGTCTTATTTTTCATCTGTGATGATGATGATGATGATGATGATGATGCCAGAAAAAGGATCTGACATACGCTCTGCTGCATTTACAGAAACCTTGATCCTCCTGCCAGTGACATCAGACTCACACTTGGAGACAGAAGTTAATCTTTTTATTTACAGAGACGTGGTTTAAGCCAAGACAGACACAGGAGTAAACAGGATGAGATGCCCGCAGGGGAGAGACAGGGGGGAGGGATCAGTTTACAACCACCCACTTAGACCCAGAAGTTCCTCCACATGGTCCCCTTGTTAGAAAAAAATCTACACAAAAAATCACACTATTTTTGATTGACATCCTTTTCAGTTTTAGTCATTGCTCTGACTACAGTGGGAACCTTCACATATTTAAATCAAATCAGTGTGTGTTCTGGCACTGTGTATAAAGGATGGTCTACTTCCAATAATGGGCTCTGATGGATGCGTGACCTACTTTAAACATTTTATGCCCTGTAAAAGCTGACCCCAGCAGGCAGAGGAAGCAGCCATTAGCGCCCTTGCTGGTAGGTTACTGATGATGATGATGATGATGATGATGATGATGATGATAATAATAATAATAATAAAATACTATTTTATTTCACCCAGCACCAAATGTAAATTCATTTTTCACAAATGATTAATTGCAGGAAAATGAATGACAGCTTTTGAATGGGTGTTATGAGGTGAACATATCACAACCTATGATTATTTTCACTGCAGAAAAGCCTCAGCAGCTGCCATGGAAATGCAACCAGTAAGAGGAGGTGAAATAATCAACACAGAAGGGGAGGATGGAATCATGTGAAATGACTTCTTTTTTTCCCAAAGCTGCCACAAGAAGAATAAAAGGTGCAAATTAGTCTCTCAATTATTGTTCTTTAAATCCATCATTTGATTCATATTTAGCATCTCATCCTCCTCATTCTTCATCATATGTGCTGAAATGATATCATATACTGTGCCTTATAAACAAAGCTGAAAGGTAAGTGCTTCTGTTCCACAATAGATCTTTTTTTATGTTAAAAA
>JAVQJX010039385.1:0-12245 GCA_036025115.1 Ambassis agassizii
GACGATATAATTCTCAAATACTGTTAACTGTCCGTTTTGATATTTTTCATATAAATCTTTTGGAGGAAAAGAAAGAAGTTCATCACATGTCCTTTATGGATTTATTTAGGACACCAAAAATACGAAGAAACACATTAATTTTAATTTATGCCTGGTAAGATAATCTGAAGCTCGTTCTTTGGATTTAATAGACATGCTCCTGCAAGTAATTTCTTGTTTCCAGGTTTACAAGCACTGTAGTGTTTCAAGGCCTGGTCCTCCGGCTGGGGATCACAGGCGGGAATCTCTTCTTGGACTTCTTCATCTCTTCTGTGGCAGAGCTTCCGACTGGCCTCATCTTCTACTTCCTGGTGGACAGAGTTGGTCGGCGCTCTCTCATGGCTGCCACCAACTTGACTGCTGGCATCGCCTGCCTCGTTGTCCCCTTTGTGTCCACAGGTACAGTTCAAACAAACAAACAAAAAAGCTAAATGGATGATGCTTCCGTTTAAACACAATCTTCAATCCTTTACAGATTTCCTCTGGTTGAAAAAGTTGATTGCAATCATCGGGAGACTGTCTGTTGCCATTGGATTTGAAACTGTGAACTTTGCAAACACAGAGATGTATCCGACGCCTCTGAGGTGTGAAAATGAGATGTTAATAGATGATAAACACATTTCTGTGGGCAGTCATCCATGTAGTGGTTTTCACCCTTCACCTTAGTTTATATGAGCCCTGAAAGATCTTTGAACAATTTAAGCATTGCAGTCTTGAGTCACAGTAAGAAAACAGTTACACAAAGAAACAAAAATTGTGTCTACACATGCAAAGTGAGATAGCAGCTTCAGGAAAATGATCTGAACTAAGTGTAGCTGTTGGACTCCAAAGCCACATTTGTTATATAAGACATGGTTACGATTATGCTAACAGAGCATGTGATGGTATTGCCCAATGTCATCCAATCATGGGACCCATACAGCCACAAAAATCAGGAAAGGAATTAGGCAAGGGGGGTATGTACAATATGGCTGACTTAGCCATAAGTCTGAGGTCACATGTGCTGTTTTGACTGGAAATACTGAGCTCATGTCACCTCATTAGCACGAGATAGTGTTTTTTCCTGTTGTTTGACTTGTTATATTAATTAGGAAAAAAAATAGAATTAGTGTGTCTTCATCATAGCTTAATGTTCTTTGCTCCACAGAAATTTGGGCGTGTCTGTGTGTTCATCAGCTAGTGACGTTGGGGCAATAGTCGCCCCGTTCCTGCTCTACAGACTGGCCAGCATCTGGCAGGAGCTCCCTCTTTTTCTCTATGGTAAATTTTAATGTAACGATCTACAACAATGTCAGAAGAAAGTGTTGTTTTCCTTCTGAATATTAAAAGTACGGATTGTTTTAGGTGGGATGTCGGTGCTGTACAGTGCACTGGTGACACTGCTGCCTGAAATGAACGGCGTCGCTTTGCCTGAGACCATCGAGGATGTGGAGAATCTGAGGGGGTAAGTGGATTTTATTTAAAATCCAAAATTCATGGGTGTAAAGAAGTGGTTGTTTTGCAGAAAATGCAAAGACATACATGAAAAGGATGATAAAATTGGCTGCATCTGATGTATGATGGCAGATTAATGTTCAAAGCCTTTCATTGTATCTTTGTGTTTTCTGACAGGAGGACGGAAAAATCAAAGGATGCAAAGGAAAACAGCCTGATTATCTGACAAAGGACTGAGGAGCTCTCCATAGATGTCCTGTGTTTACAGCGTGTCCTCTTGTAGTAAAAAGAACTGCAGTATTTTACTGTCGCAGACTTTGTATTACATTATCATGAGGTGTTTAAAGGTGCTACATAAAGATTTGCACTGTGAGGAGAAGAGACAGGAAGTGTGAGAGAAATTAAATGAACACAGGACACATGTCTTTAAAGCCTTGCACCTCTAAATGCTAATTTTCCAGCAGTAAACGTTTTGTTTATATATTTGTCTGTTACTTGGCAGGATTATTTTAAAACAGGAAGCAGATTATAAAATAATCCAGGTTATTCCTTTGTGCCACCAAACTGTTGTCTATTAAAAAAAAATACATTTTGTGAAAGTGAACATTGTTGTGTCTTCCCACATCTACAGTCCTGCTTCACTGTCTGCAGCTACAAATAGTTCGAAACAAATGCACCAGTCACTCCAGTTAGCCCAACTGGATTAGAAAATGATTAATGATTTTAAGTCTGAGGCATAGATATAGATTAAGAGCAGATTTACCCTGGCATAGGGGTAAAATTGATATAAAACCACAAACAAAGCTCACAAGGAAAGCCAGTAATAATAATAAAACTTTTCCACAGGCCAAAAAACCATTAAGGCCTATAAACAGAGGTGGATAGTGGGATTAATCAAGCTACTTTTGTGCGACTCCTGGTTTTAACCTGCAAGAATTTAATTTTTTTTCAACTTTTTTTTTTACAACATAATTGACTAAATATATGATGGATTTTCTTGTTTTCTCTGTGGTCCAGCCTGTAAACTCTATAAAAAAGGATACAGGCCACATAATGCTGTTTCAACTGTTTTTTTTTTTGTTAATAAAAAGTGTAAGATCATATAATCTTTAGAGTTGTGCACTTCCTGAACTGAATGCATTAAATTATGAATGAATTATTCTGAATTCAGTATCTTTTTCATCATGACAGAAACTATATTTATAGTATACTATGAGGTCTCTCCTTCATCCAGACAACAATACCCTTGATTGTGCAGCTTTTTCTTTACTGTATATTTCAATTGAGGGTTGTTTTTGTTAAGGCTTTTGTTCCTTTGTATCCAGAACGCTTCGGATCAGCCAACAAAGGCTGCCCCACATACATACTGCTGACTGAATAGGAAGACATGTAACCATAAATTGTGCTGAAAATCACTGGTATGCATGAGAAGTGGGATTCCCTCAAGCGTAAATATCCATGTCGCTGTAAAAACAGTGGACGGAAGCGTCTCATGGTGACTGAGAACACGTCAGCATCACATCTAGTCATTAAAATATATCATTAACAGTCAAACTGCGCACTTTTGGTCACAAAACAATTTAAAGATGTGAATAATTTGATCAGGAAACTGTTTGCCTCACATAACAAAGATGCACTGACCTGTTAAATGAGGGCAGAGGGGCAGAGTGTGGGGGCTTGAAGAGGGGATGAGGATGTGGGGATAAAGTAGGCAATTATGTTTAAGAACTCACTGCAGAGGACAAAGAGCTTATAACGAATACATTAAAGAAGGGGTGGGGTCATAATAATAGATGCAACTCCCACAGAAACTTTTCTGCCACTGAACAGTCGCCTCTGTGGGGAGTTCACAGGAGCCAGTTAGTGGAGAATATCGTGAAATAAATTAATGAAAAATGCCAGAAGAGGAAGAACGAGAGACTCTATCCAAAGTCATCAGACAGTGGAACAACAACAGATTGGACCTGTTTGAAATTAGTCAACCTGATGAGGTGAGTCGCCTGCACAGTGGTAGTAGATTGTCCTTCAAACTTTTCAAAAAGTTGTTTTTCTGACAGAATCTGGAGTTTCACGGCGTGATGCGTTTCTACTTTGAGGATCACATCGAAGGCAACGTGGCCACAAAATGTTTGCGTATTTGCAGCAGCTCTCCGACGTGTGAGGTCATCGAAACACTTGCAGAGAAATTCAGGCCTGATATGAAAATGCTGACGACGAGTTACTCCCTCTATGAGATACACACCAATAAAGGTAAGCATTATATGATGGACTAAAAAGTCTAGTTTTTCTGTTTAACCTACATTCTTCTAATTTTGTTTTGTAAGAGCGCAAGCTGGATCTGGATGAGAGACCGTTAGTCGTCCAATTAAACTGGAACTCAGACAACAGAGAGGGACGCTTTGTGCTCAAAAGAGACAAGGACAGCTCAGAGGTAACCCTGAACACCCTGAACGGCACAATAACCCGCAGTCTTTCAAATCACATATCTGTTTGTGTGCTGAACAATGAAAAGGAGAACTGTCATGAGAAGGAAAAGGGAAGTATGATCCAGAACTTCAAAAGGACGCTGTCGAGAAAGGGAAAGAAGAAAGCTTCAGAGGAGGAGAACAGGTAATATGTCTCACTGTCGAGTGGTTTTTAGATGATTGGTTGCAAGCCTGAATAACAACGTGAGCTGCTTTCTCTTTTTAAATTAAATATATAGGTCAACTGAAAAGCTGCTAAACAACAGCAGTGTGTCTGACTGTGAGGCACAAGAGAAGAAAAGGGCTGCAGTGGGTAAGAAAACTTCACATCAAAAATGCTTTAACACTGAATTCAATAACAAAGAACTTCCTGTCTTTTCAGATGGATTACCAATTGGAATTAAATTCTGGGACAACTGTGAGTATGTTATAACACCTCCTCCTATCCCTGGTTGTTATCTCACTGCCTCTCCGCTGTCTCATAACGTCCTCCTGCCCCCTGCTGGCTTTCAGCTGAGGAGCACTTCCTGTCTGCGGTCATAAATTACACCAACACCTCCACAGTTCATTTCAAGCTCTCCCCGGCGTACATCCTTTACGCCGTGGCCCGGTTCGCTTTGAAGCGCAAGAGATGCTCCTCGCCCTCAGGACACACACACGCCGTCACCCTGATCACAAACAAAATGGTGGCCATGACAGTGAAGATCATCCAGGCAAGTCAGATGATATATTCTGACATATCAGAGTGTCAGATGCGCAGGTTACAGGATGCTGCTTCTGTGTGTGTTTTCAGAGGCAGCAGGCCATCGCCGGGGCGCTCGCTTTCTGGATGGCAAACTCCTCTGAGCTGCTGAATTTCCTGAAGCATGACAAAGACCTGAACCCACTGACAGAGCAGAGTCAGCTGGACCTGTCACACCTGGTGCACAAAGCCTACAGGTACACATGGCAGAGGCGAACAGATGCCTGAGCTCTCACCATGCTATTTCTGTCCAACTGTCTGTTTCTGTCTCCTTAAAGCTGCCTGCTGAAGTGTCTGCAGAACGAGCTAAGAAAACATCTACCGACTTTTCTGATTGACCCCGAGCAACACGGCCCGCTGCCAGCTGGCATCGGTAAATGTTTGATTATTCACTGTAGAGGCTGTGACGTAAAGAAATAAATATTCACATTGCTGTTACAGAGATGGTGCTGAACACCCTGATGAACGCCATGGCTCTGCTGCGCCGCTGTCGCGTTAACCCCGCTCTCACCATCCAGCTGTTCTCCCAGCTTTTTCATTTCATCAGCGCTTGGCTCTTTAACCAACTCATGAAGCCCGAGGCCAGCGCTCCAGGTCTGCGCTCCCACTACTGGGGAGCGTCTCTTCGACAGAGGCTCACCGCCATCGAGGCCTGGGCTGAGCGGCAGGGCCTGGAGCTGGCTGCTGACTGCCACCTGGGACACATCATACAGGTCTGATACTTATTTGCACTTCTGAGTGTATGAGCAGTTTGAAGTGAAGATTCAGAGGGGGAAGCTGACAAGAGGAATGTGGATTTAAACCCTCAGACTTCTTCCCAAAGATTAAAAACGAGCTTAAGATACCAGCTTCCACACAGAGGTGACAAACTTATCAATCAACCCTCCTCAGAGTCTTCGTGACTGAATGTTCAAGCTGAATCAACTGTTGTTCAGCTATTATATGAATGATGGATTTCATTTAAAGCATCAGAGCACATGTCTCATTTTGCTTGTTTCTAGGCAACCACGCTCCTGACCATGAAAAAGTACTCAATGCAGGACGCGAAGGACATCCAGAGTACCTGTTTCAAGTTGAACTCACTGCAGCTGCGGCTGTTGCTGGCCGGCTACATGTATGCAACAAACGAGCCTCACATCCCCCCTGTGAGTACTTCACTTTAGGGGTATGTGGTGTTGATGACAGAGTTTGTAGCGAGAGTTTGAGCGTAGCAGGAGGTGTATGGATTAAATCGTATGAATTATTAACAATGATGAATACAAGAGTAAATAATGCATGAAGTAACTACAATCCCAAGCATGAAAATTATTCAGTAAATGCTTCCAAAGTCACACATCAGGGCCCCACAATATTCCTCCTGTCCGTCATCCTCCCTGCAGGATTTGATCGATGCCGTAGTGACGGCCGCCAAGGCTTCAGCAGATAACCTGATTCGCAGTGAAGGACGGGACATCCAGCTGGAGGAGAGCCTCGACCTCCACCTGCCCTTCCTGCTACCGGAGGGAGGATACTCCTGTGACACTGTGAGAGGAATCCCTCCAGGCCTTACAGAGTTTTTGGAGCCGATTTGCCAGAAAGGTACAAATTCTGTCATGTTTAACCCACAAAATGTGTTTAGATATTTTTCTTACCTACAACCTCACTCCATCACAGGTGTCTGCTCTTTGACATCCAACGCCAAGGGGGAATGGACTGCGTACTTCAGTGAATCTGCATCATCTGAGGAGAGCACACAATTGGTAAACACACACTTTTATATATAAATGACCTAATATTAAAAAGAATTTTATTAACTGAATGTTTTCCAACAGGCTGCACACAGCAGGCAGCCGGAAATTGTGACCATCACACTGAACAAACCTCTGAACAGCGGAATGGGAGTCAGCATTGTGGCTGCAAAAGTAAATCATTTTATTTTCTTACTGATTAGATCTATCCAAAACAATTTGTAGAATATTTCACTGAATGGGTTGTTGTTCTGCTCATGCAGGGAGCGGGGCAGGGTAACCTTGGAATCTATATTAAATCAATTGTTAAAGGAGGACCAGCGGAAATGGTGAGCTACGTTTGATCCAGCTAAAATGTAGGAAAGACACAAACTACTATGTGTGTGTGTGTGTGTGTGTGTGTTCTCTCCTGTGTGCAGAATGGCAGGTTAACAGCTGGAGATCAGCTGCTCAGTGTGGATGGTCACAGCCTGGTTGGAGTCAGCCAAGAAAGGTATAACAAGAGAGGAAACGATGTTTTCTAGCCAGTTAAACTTGTTTCTCATCCCTGACTTTTACTACTATTACAACACAATAACGACAACAGCAGCTAGTGGACAGATGTAGACAGACTTCTAGCACCATTAGTACAGCAAAGTATGTCCAAAACTTGGGCTCATTAGCTACTGTTAGCATGCTAACATGCTAAGATAAGCTGATGATTATGGTAAAGTACTCTCTAAGGTATAAATACATTGTCTCAACTGTTTCAGGGCAGCAGCCGTCATGATGCAAACTGGCCCCGTTGTGACCTTACAGGTTGCAAAGTTCGGCGCGAGCTACCACGGCCTGAGCGCCCTGCTGAGTGAGCCGACTGCAGAAAGGACCACAGGCAAACACCTTGTATACAATAAGACACGTTTGTTGTTCCGTTCTTGCCCTTTAGTATCTAGTAAAGTCTGTTTCCTGCTTCATTAGGAGACAGAGGCCACACTAAGCAGAACGGTACAGCGTTCATGTTGTATAGCGTCATGGATCCTGGACCTGCAGAGCATCTCAGCAGCAGGAGAAAGAAAGAGCAGATAATGCAAAGAAACAGACAACTCTATCGCTCCAACCCCAACATGACCAGTGAGTGCACTTCTGCTGTGAGCATGCATGGCTGCAAGGCACATATACACACCTATTAATATGAAACACATTTAGTGGCTCGAGGGCGAGTCATAAGCTCCAGTGTTTTTATTTTTTTCTCCTTATTCCAGCAGACATTAGCCTGGAGGATGGAGATGCAGCCGTTGACCCTGTTGTGGGAGGAAATGCTTCTGTTTCCAGTATCAACCTCTGCACTGATGTGAGATTTTATTTTGTTAAATAATATAATTTTCATTATTTTAAAACACATTATTTACAATTTCTCTGTCTAAATGTCTAATAAAATTTATATTTTGGCAATGATTTGGGTTTTTTATGCAGAAGAAAATGTAAAATAATCACAAAATTGTACATCTTGTGGTCACATTGGGACTTTTTGTTTTATTTGAGTCCATTTTTTAGACATTTCGCAGGGAATATCTGACACTGCCGACCCTTAAGTCCCAGGAAAGGAGCACATCTGTATCCAGTCGACCACAGCAAACATTTAAAGTGTCTTTGAGACCTTTAGAACAGCAGAGCTCCATTAAAAAGACCTTCATGGTATGTCTTTATCTCCTTCTGGCACAAAACTCTTTGTTCTATTTATTCATCACTAAATAAAGGATAACTGTACAAACAAACTGAGGTAAATGCCATAAAAATCCTTTTTTCCCTCTCCTTTTAAAGCGGCAGGCCCTCTCTCAGGAGTACCTGTGCATGGGCAGTGGAGGCCCCCTGCTGGACAAAAAGCAGAACACAGGGAAGGAACAAACAGGGAGCCACTATTCATCCTTTCCGATTCGGTTGAGTGTTTCTACTCATGACATCCTTTCTGAAAACGGTTCTCCTGCAAAACAGCAGCAGGTCAGTCGTACAAGTCTTGCTGGTGTGTGGAGAACCCCTTTTTCACAACATTCAGTACCAACTCCTTCAATCCAGCCAATACGTATCGACATCCCGGTCACCAGAGGAGTGAACACACAGATGAAACGACCACTCACCACTTTCCAGCAGAGTTCCTCTTTGCTGGCAGTGAAGAAGAGTCAAACTCTTAAAGTCAACCCTCAAAGCCAAGCCGGTAATACATCTGCAACCAAGAAGTTAAGTCAGTCCTGCCTCTCATCGCAGCAGCAGCAGCAGCAGCAGCAGCAGAGATCCAGCACACAAAAAGATCAAGCAGCTAAACCTCAAGTGAGCATCACTCCAACAAAACATGTTTCTTTCCAAGAACCCCCCTTTCAACAGAGGAAAAGCAGCACAGGCCCAGTGAAGCAGAAAGACCCTGTGGAGCTGTCTGACCCGTGGAAGAGAGAGGCCCAGGAGAAACGAGAGAAGCAGCAGAGGCTTCAGGTGGTGGAGCTCCTACAACAGGAAGTGCAAGAGCTCCAAGGTAAAGGTCATCGGACAGCAGAGGAGAACGAGCGACTCCGGAAGCTCAACCTGGAGTGGCAGTTTCAGAAGAGGCTGCAGGAAATTCAGCAAAGAGGAGAAGATGAGGAGGAGGAAGAAGATGAGGAACTGGACATGATGGTGACAATACAGCAGCTGGAGAAAAGGACGCCGGTCAGATTAAGGCAAAATTAGTTGAAAAATGTTCAAATCATACACGTAAAAAATATTCAATATGCATTTTCTTTGTGTTTAGAACAAGAGTTGCTCTGCAGAGGATGACAAGCAGGAGCAAAGAGATTTGGAAAACCAGGCAGGGACTCCTCTCTCAAAGACAAGTAATCAAAATTCTCATCAACCACATTAGAGAAAATAAAACATTTTGCTGTCAGTTTAATTTATTCAACAGATCCAGACATCTCATTTAATTCTCCATGTTTTTTTTTGGCAGATCAAAGATCCAGTGGATTGAGTCAAGATGTTCACAACATCGCATCAAAGAAGTGAGTTTACAGTTTTTGGCACACAAAGCTTAACATTAAAAATTTAATTCAGATTAACACGAAGCTTCTCGTGCAGCATTTAAATAACACATAAAGATGTCCACAGCCATTCAATTCTTTCAAACAAAGCTTTTGAAAGAACATCCCTGAGTGAAATAAAATAGCGACAGAACCATATTCCTTAAATAAAAACATAATAAACCTTAAAACACAATAGCTGTTTGTGCTCCCATAATATTCAAGTAATCGTGCTGTTTTGTTTGTTTGCAGAAACCAGGATGAGAAACTGAGGAGGGTGTCGGCTCCTGAGAAGCTCACATTCAAAGAGCGCCAGCGTCTCTTTTCTCTGGTGTCCAGTGCATAAGAGAAATGTCAAACAATGTCAAACAAAGATAGTCGGTGTATGTTTTAACTGAAGAAATGTTTGCCTTAGTTAAATGTCCTGAAATATTTTAACATTTGAGCTCAGTAGTGTCAAATACAGGAAGTTTTTTGACACATTTTCTTGTATTGTCCCAGAAAATAAAGTTTAGAGGTGATTTAGAGGCACTTTGTGTAGATGTAAATCTTTTTACTGCCCTCAACTTCTACCTTAAGTTACTTTGTGCGCTGGTAAAACTGCACCACAGCCTTCTCTTGATCGTGAGTTTCAATCGAACCGTGTCGCAGCCTGCGGATCTCATTGATGGCCTCGATCCCTGAAATCTTCCTCGTCTTCACCAGGTAGCAGGCCAGCATAGTCCCTGTTCTTCCGTGACCGTGCATGCAGTGAACCGCCACACCCTGATGACAAATAGTACAGTAGCAATTAGAGTCAGTCGTCAACAAACACAACAAACCCACATCCTGCTTTAGCTTCTGTCATCAGACAGGCGTCTGTGTGAGATCAAAGAAATGACAGAAACAATTAATGCACTGTTTTATTGAACTTTGCATGACCTTGGTGCTGACAGACTTTGTGAAAGTTTGGTGGTTATATAATAAAATTCCTGCCAAAGTTCTGGGGTTTTTCATGAAACTCAAGCCAAATGTTTTAGGTTACATTTCTGTGGATTTTGAGCCAGCACACAAAACCAAAAGCATTCATCACACACAGCCTGCCAGTGTCTGAGTATCTCACCTCTCCCTTTGAGTTGGCCTCTTCAACTATAGAGAGAAATTTATCAATCTGACTCGGAGAAGGAGGAGTGAAGTCAACTATCTTGATGTGGTGAAGCTGTAACTCTGGGCATGAGTCATGATAGGGCGGTTTCCTCTCACACAGGCACACCAAGTGCTTGATGCCGTTGTCCAGCAGATACTGGTACTCGCAGGTCATCCTGGGCATCGCCAGTCCAGCAACTTTGCCTGGATCCACCCAGGAGAAGTTACTTGGAGCAAAGGAGGCCATGAGAGTCAAACTAAGGAGAGGAGACAAGGAGAGAAGAAAACATTATTCATAAACTTTATTTTCTGTGGCAAAACTACATACACATATATAGATATGCATAAGCAAATTCAAATTATGTGGCGTGAGAAAGCACAAAAGGTAAACATTTTTGACAGCGTCTGACTAGTTGTCAAGCTAATTAGCATACTGTACTGGCTGGGCTGGATTGTTCAGGTTCACTGAGGGATTATGTTAATGACAGTAAATATAAAACATAAAAAAAGATACAGAGTTGGTGTGTACATGGATAACAAGCCTCACAAGCCTCAACTTGGGTTTATTTTAAGAAAACGGTGGAAAACCGTTAGCTAACCGTTAGCTAACACGTAGCTTCACGGTAGCTAACATGTCAATAAAAGTTTTTTTTTGTAAACCATGCTATCGTTAGCTTGATAAAAAAAACATTCATTGCACGCCATTATTCAAGCAGACATTACTTACAGTTTTACACAAAGTGGAATAAGCGCTCTGCTACTTGTTAACCTGTTGTTGTTGCTACCTTCTGTCTCTAGCTAGCTACTAGCTTGTTGAGCTAACAGCTAAGTTCACTTCTATGAGCTTCCTGGCAAACTGTGAAAAACTAAAACTGCGCTAAAACGTTATATAACCGAGGCTGGATTAAGTCTGTTGCAATTCTAGGTGCGGCAGTGCCAGTCAATCCATCACAGCTGTCAAAATAAATCAGTTCCGAGAAGATAAATCAACCAACTTACTCAAAGTGGTGGAAAGTTCCTAACACGAGGCTAATTCAGGACGAATTATTGTCTCAGCGACATTTTAACTGTGTAAATTGTTCATATTGTTCTCTAAAACATTTTAATATCATTCAATAAACGAGCCTTCTTGTCCTAAGGAGGAGGCGTTTAAAAAAAAGCAGGAAGTGACGTCGATGCTTTGGGATCGCAGCTTCCGGTGAGGTCGTGAGTTTGAATCCCACTCCGGACAAAAATGTTTATACTTTGTGTGTCTGTACTTAATGTTTTACATATTATTTACGTATTGCGTTCATGAAATAACAATAACTGCTACTTTTTTTTTTCTGAACAGGACCTAAATCTATGTTAAATATAGCTCCTTCTTAATTTGCATTATTAGTCAAAACCTGCTTTTTATAGCCCTGGAACCATTTTAAACTTTATTTAACTCTAGGAGGAGAAAACACACATAAATATGTGCAAATGAGACCTTTGAAGTCTGAAGGATAGCCAAAAGTTTGTCTATAACATGCAAATGTCATACACAGAGGAAATTATTTTAAATTTCTGAGGATTAAATGTAATATTTTGGTTTAAATGACTAATAATCTGATTCCTTTTTACACCAAATTAACTAAAACCGCTCCGAACAAAGCCAGTATTTATGTTCATACTTGAGAGATGTGTTGTGTTATTCTTTTTTTTCTGC
>JAVQJX010039395.1:0-15516 GCA_036025115.1 Ambassis agassizii
CAGTCAGTTCAGCCTCAATTTTCAACTTTAGAATACAGCAGGCAAACACAGCCATCACCAGACTTAATGATGTTGCTTAAAAATGAAATGATAATTAAGCATTAGACCAGAGAGGCTGGGAATCTGTGCAATGCATTTTCTGCTTGAAATGTGGATGTTATTTTTTCCTTCTCAAGATGAATCACTAAATATCCATAACTGAGCTGAGACTGTACAAATCTAACTGCTAAAGACCTCAGCGTTAGCACTGCTGAGCAAGACGTGTCTCCCTCATCTGCAGTCCAGCAACCAGGCACAAACAAACAGGCTGATTCTCAGGTACTGTATATGCACATGCAACCTATGAGAACACAACTGATAAGTTACTGATTAGCTATGAAATAGAGAGAGAAAATAAATATTGGAGTCAACATATAGCACCATATTAAAAAAAACAACATTCCTTCAAAATATAAGTTGAGCTCAAAAGCGTCAGAGGGACTAAAACATGCAGCTAAAACTGGCGAAAATGACGATGGCCTAACTTAAATAAATCCACACAACTTCAAAAAGGGGGCATGCATATGACAATGCTGCATGACGAATGACCAATAGTAATCCAAGTAAAAATAAAGAATCAAATAATCTCTTTGGCAGTGAGTGCAGCTGCTGTGAAGCACTTTTATCCACATTTGTGATTTTCACCTGTGTTCTTCTGGGCTCCTCTCTTGTAGGTGATGAGTAGTAATACGGAGACGGCTTTCCAGAACCTGGGAACAAAAATACATAAAGTGAGTGCTGCGGTAAATCAAACGCCGGAACTTAATGCAAATACACTTCATTTCATATCAGTGAAAATTCCTGCACATCCCCAAAGGGCAAATGTCTGTATTTAGATAGGGAAGGATCAAGAAGTGCTGTGCTATGCTGGAGAGAAATAACACCAAATAATAGAGTTGGCCACTGCTGTTCTGTTGTTTACATAGCCCATGGGATGGGTATTTTCATTGGCACTTTATCAAACCAGTGGAATCCAGAAACTCAATTTCCACTTTCCTATGTAATACATGGACTGTGGAGGCTGCGGCTCATTTTGTTTACTCTGCCCTCCCTCCTGCTCCCACCAGCCACTGCAGGCTGGTGAGTGGAGGGCTCTTGTCTGGCTGTAGTATGCCTGCATGCCCACACACTGCCCCTGTCTGCAAGCTGTGACTTGGGCCTGTTAACAATGACACCATTGTGAAGTGTCCATCGCTGCCTGTTCGGTCCACTTTACTGCTGTACAGACCAAATAGAGCACAAAAACTGCTCTGAAGAGCTCTGTCTGTCTGTCTGTCTGTCTCAGAGCTGCCAAGCGTTGGTGGAAATGATAAGAGTTGACTGTCTTAGCACAAAGGGAGGACTCACAGTGTTCTGCACAGAGGTGCCTACAGTCTAATGTAGATAGTGTGTGGTGAAGAGATGTACAGTAACTTTCACCTGTATAATGTTTTTTATGGATACTGTTGTCTCCTTGGTAGTTATAAAATTGCATAGCTGACTGTGCTCTCTGATAATCTCTATGCTCTTTGATGCCCAGCATTGCAGGAGACGACGTGGCACTGGCAGCTGCAAAGAGAGAAAAACACATCTCAGCTTGAAATTCCAGAGGTTTTCCTGTTCCACTGGCTGCGTCTATTTTCATCTGTCTCAAGTTAACCGAACCTACCGGGGTGGTTGACCGGGGACATCTGAATGGTGCTGGTGGGGAGGGTGGGGTGGGACTTGAACCTGTCCCTTTCAAGTGTTGACACTGGAGTGAGGAAATGGTTTTGGTTCCATCCATCCTGTCAGGGCAGCACAGAAGGAAAAAGTGGTGGCTTAAAATAAACTCAAATTCAAATACATGCGTGGTACTTGTTCACATTAAGCACTTTTTTTCATTTCTTATATTTAAAACATGCGGGGGGTGACAGATCAGTTTGTGGACAAAGACAGGAGCAGTCAGTCTGCTCCCTGGCTGTATTAATTGCTAGGTAACTTAACTCTTTCTTCTACCTTAGTCCACAGACAAACTATCCTATCAATCACTCCTTTATGTATTAATTTTACATTGTTTTAATGCAGTTGCCTTACCTTTTTATAGATGGTACGCAGATCCCTGTACTGCCACAGTGTGTTCAGCACCTGAGCAGCTGCTTTAACCACCTTCACTGAGTACCTGGAAAACGGTAAAAACATACAGATGAATATTCCTGGACCACTTTAACCTGATTTTCAATTGCACTGTGAATATTACGGGACAGTATGATTGATGGAAGAGTGTGCTTTAACCTGGAACATTACGGAATATATAGCAGGCTAGAAATAGTTGCTGTACTATAGTTCCACAGGGATGTAAAAAAAAAAAACACACCTCAATGCACACAACACAACCTTCCCTGTGGCTACAACTTCTCCTCCAAGAATTTAATTATGTGTGCAGGCACAAGAGTGTGTGTGGCAATATATGTAAAACTTCTACTGTCCAGCATCCAAAACAGTGTAAACAGTCTGTAAGCCAGGCCACGTGCCACATATAGCTGACAGTTTTTGTTTGTGTGCTGGTAGTTTATTTGAGCATGAGTCAGGTGTGTATTCTGCAGCAAAGCGTTCAGACAAATACATGCTGCTGTAGCACACCTGTCTCCTCTGCCCTTGGTGATGTTGACCAGCTTCTCGATGCCGCCCGTGTCAGCCAAGGCCTTGGCGTTCTCCATGTTTTTGCTGGTGACCTCGTGCAGAGTGCAACAGATGGCTGCCACGGTCTCATCTGACAGCAGGGTGGTGTTTCCTCCAGGGAGACGGTTGACCAGGTCCCTCATCGCGTACTTTCCTGTGAGGGACGAGAGGAAGTGAGACATGCAGTTAATAAATTATGACACTGCAAAACAGACACTTTGCCTCATTGCAAGTGCTTGGTGCATATTACATAATGTATAAGTCAATGTCTTCCACTGTGACCTAAACTACATTATATAGTTTCTATATGAGGAATGATACATTTTGCTTAGCCTGCAGTAAGATGGCACTTCTCCCTAACAACACTGCATTAACGTCACAAAGGCATTTGAGTGAGTGTATCCTGGTGAAAACAACTGTTTCCCCTATCCAGCAAAAGCAGGCCAGATACTTAAACTGTTAGAGAAACACCCCTCTGCCTACAGGCTCTTGCCGGACTGGAACTCCACATTAGCTCCACACACAGGGCACAACTTGTTTTTCCATTAAATAAGAGTATTTCATGAGAAACAAAAAGCCGGAGGGAGCTTAAATGAAAAATAACCAGAAGTTAAAGTGGTCATGCTTCTGTTATTTCAAGTAATTAAAAAAGATTTTATATATATTGTTAGCAGTGGTCAAATTGTCAGAAGACATACTATGCAAATTAAGGGAACCTATGCAGTGTGATCCATGCATATTTCACCAAAAACTGTTATGACTTCTAAAGTATTATAGTATTATAGGGATTAAGCCTTACAGGGACAGTTCAGCCCCAAGAAAACAAACCCTTTTTAACAACTTGTGTTTATTATTTATTTTCTGGTGTGATTGGACCTGTTTGGGAGACATCAGTTATAAAGAGATTTGTGCTTGCAAGGACACTGACGTTTGCATGCATTCATACTGTCACAAGCACAAACCTTTCTACATTCTGTAGCTACATGCACGTTGCACGTTGTGCTGTGTCCTGTCTCTTTCAGGATCCTGTGGATAACATGACGCACCCTCTATGGTCTAAAATGTAAACGTTTTGACAGTATGAGTTCTGACCTATAAGCTCTTTGTTCCTCACATCCAGTGCCATGTTTCTCAGAGCAGTGGCAACTGAACACACCACCCTGTCGTTATCCATCCGCAGCAGCTCCACCAGGATGGGAAGTCCTTTCTCCTTACGCACCGCTGCACGGATGTACGCTGCAAACTGTGCACACAAAAGGCATTAAAACTTCAAAAGGCACACAGGCAAATGGATGGTCTTTAGCATGTGTGATTTCAAGTGGAAAACTGCTTTGACAAAGAGGAAGTGAGCAAGTGAATCATTTTTTAACCTGCTGAACATCTCTGATAAAATGCTTATGTATACAATGTATATCTGTAAACATGGAAGAGTTGGCGGGGCTGTACCTTCCAGTTGCCAGCTGACAGGTTCTGAAGGGACCCAGCAGCTCCCTCCAGAGTGGCTGGATTGGAGCTCTCAGCCAGCAGTGTCAGGTAAGGTTTAACCACTGAGGGGTGCCACAGCATCTCTGCCCCCTTGGGAGACTTGGAGAAGCCAGGAATTGGTCCCACCCCGTCCCACTGAACAAACAACCACAGTGTTTAGTCAGACTGTGTACAGACTATTTCAGAAAGAGAACTTTATGTACTGATTATGCACAAATGGGCTTTGTTGTCTGTATTTATACTGACAATGAAATAAGATGTGGAATAAATATGGACAATGCACTCACTGTGTCTTCTTGCAAGCTGTTTTTTTTCTTCTTCTTTCTCCCCCAGCAACTGGAATCCACTTCTTTGCTGGGAGACTCTCTGCCCAGCAAGCCGTCCAGCTCGTCGCCGCCTATGAGCCGGGAGGGCACGATCTCCAGCTCCAGCCGATACGACAGATTTCTTAGAGTGCAAATACAATTCTCCACAACCTAATGGCCACATGAAGAGAAGGGGTGTTTGGCTGTGTAGTTACAGTGACAGGCTTTCTAAATTACCATGACAAAAGATACAACACAATAAACTCTGTGGAGCAGGCTACAGAATCAACAGCCAGTGTGGGATGGGCAAGCCATCTCTATGCAGAGTTACAATGATCTCAATTCGACATGCGACGCAATGGTTAGAAAGAACATCTGGACCAATGGATTTAATTCCACACTTTGCCTCAGTGAGAGTATATGTTGGGCAGCACAATATAATTCTGAAGTGGGCTGAGTATGTAAAAAAAGTAGCTACTGGCTGCTGTTGGGGTCATTTAGACACACACACAATTAAAGTGATTCTAACACTCTTTATAATGTGGCTGTGTGTGTGTATCTGTGTGCATGTGTGCGTGTGTGTCTTTGTGCATACCTTGCTGTCAAAGTCAGAGGTGTTTACACAGGCTTTGATGACGTAGAGCAGTGAATCAACCAGACCCTCACAAGTGCGCATCTGTTTTCTGGCCTCCTCACCAGCTGAACTCAGGTTCCTTTTAAAAATCACACACACAGACACACTAGGGGTTTGATTCTAGGCTTTACTCAACAAACAGACAAACACACAAAATGACAGCTGTGTGCGTGTCCCACTTGAAAGTGTAATGTCGAGTTTATGCCATCTCTGTACACAATACATAATGTATGAGGTGTGTGTGTGTGTGTGTGGTCTGACTGAAGTAATTACTGTACTTTGCTGAGTAAATACATAACCAACAACCACACCTGCATGTTTGTGCGCGGAGAGATACACACACAGTTCAGCTAGCTGTCACCAATTAAAGGCTGAGCTCTAGACACCATACAATGTCTTCAAAGCAAGAAGTCCCGGGAGAGGAGCTGGGATTATAACATCATTTCTGACTGTAATAGTCTCCGAAATGATGGTGGCTTTGAAACAGAGACATTGCAGGTCAAAATTAAATGAAGACAGGCCCAGTGAATTACCAAATTTTCTTTTGATGTTGTATATTAAAGCACTTATTCACGACAAAGTACACACCATCCTGATAGTCTTAGCCATGTAAATGTATTCCAGTCACTCTTGTAATTTGCTTTGTTTTTTTAGTGGTCAGCTGCCCTCCTCCCTGAATATGCAATAGCAGTAGTTGTCCACAGTGGGGCACTGGTGGCAAGTGAGATCATCAGGTGGTTTACCTCAGACAGCCTGTCGTGTTCCTCAACACCAGTGAAGAGTGAAACTTCAGCTTGTGTTCATCGTCAAAGGTGGAGCTGCTCCATCCAGAGTGAGGGATGATCACAGTGTTGGTCAGGGTCGTTAAGGCGTCCCGGATGATTGTCATCTTGACTGCATCACATGACGACAGGTTCCATAGCACCCCTGGGGAGACAAACGAGGGAATTGAGGAGCAGGCACGCAAACCTCCGGTGATGTCAGCTGTCATGTGCAGTTAGGGTAACATGACAGAGGCTTTTAATAGCCTGGTATGGCTGGATGTGTCCACGAACAAACAGACAAGCAGACAAAGACATGCACAGGGAAATACTACAAAAATGAAACCACAGCTCTAGCATCGAGGCATCACACATTCACATCAAATTTCATCTCCGCAGAATGTCCCAGAGGCAGAGATTATTGGCTTGAAATGAAAAATGAAGGAAAAAAAGAACGGGGAGGGGATCCATATGGCATAGGCACAGTCATCTGAAATGAAATATAAATAATGTAAAGTCTTTAGAAATTATGCCATCATTTCACTCAATTCAAATATACTTTTGGTAACCACTGATAATCATGCACAGCCTTTGGAGTCTTTGATGCTGCATCTGTCAAGGATTAGCCAGCATGTAACATGTTCTTCTAATTAGATGGCTCTAGCTGCTAGGCTTATACTGAGGCACAGGGTGACTTCTGCAGGGCAGGGGTAACTTTGCAGGGGGCTAATACTGCACAAGCTGGAATCTACTGTAAATACTCAGCTAAATACACAGCTAATACTCAAAAATGCTGCCACAACAAAACTAGGAACCACAAGTAGAGTATGTGTATGTATGTGTGTGCGTGTGTGTGTTTTAGTGGCCCAAGCGTGACTGCATTGTGACTCATGCTTACTGTCTGCATCCAGTTTTTGCTGTTGTTTTTGTTGTACATGACCTACAGACTAGGGCAAGCTATAACACTAAATTCTGCCCGTGTTGATATATAAATTTCATGCCCAATGAGAGCCTATTAGGAGAGGTCAAGAATAATGACAAGCTCTTGTGACTTCTTCTTTCTCCAACCCCCTGTTTATTTTCCCTCAGCATGCTGTTTCCCCTTTCGCTCTAATTGAAGCAAAAGAGATGATAATAGTCTGTAATATGGCCCAGGAGCCCTATTTAAACGCACTGCTGCCAAAAAGCAATACTGACAGATATACGCCTGGCAAACAGTGTTTCTGCCACTGCCAGTCATTTTATCAACACTTTCACTTACCATTATCCTTATGAACACAACATTAAAATACTTTACAATCCATTAAATAACCCTAAGTGAGTATTTTTGACTAAATGTCAGGACAAAATTGAGAATCATGTGATACTTGAAAAGTTAACATGCAGCATGTGCTTCTCATTGGAGCCTGCCAGCAGTGGCTGTAGGTCTGTATTCCAAAAAGCCCCAAGCATCAGGTGGACTGGAGTCAGACTGCACTCAGTAGAATACAATTCTATTAAACACGTTCAGATCCATGTTTGCCTTTTTCATGGGACATACAAGTAGCTTCCTGGAATAGGGCCATTAATACAATGCACTAACCAAATTCCTGGATTATGTTTAACTGCTCTTTAAGGATTTCAGACAGGTCCCACTGTGGTAGTATACCAGGGAGACAACAGCATGAGAATAACACTGAGGTGTGACTGACATTGCTGTCATTTGTGCAACACCAGCAGTGATACCTAAAAGCCCAGTGTGCCACATGAAGCAGCCCTGTGTGTCTGTGTGTGTGTGTGTGTGTGTGTGTGTGTAAACATCATCCTAAACCTTGCTCTGTGGCTTGTTCTCTGGTGCCTTGGCCTGGCTTTGAAACACTGACCCAAGGTAAACATGCCTGTGCCACTAGGGCCAGTAATCTATCCACAGAGCACCAGAGGGGACAGAGAGAGGCTCAGCAGAGAGACAGAGGAAAACAGAAAAATGGAGCTGGTTAGAATGTCCCTAGCAGCTGCACAAGCGTTAACACAGCCATTTGAACGGAAAACTGCAGTCTTCTTTAGGTTTTGGTGAAGCACAGAAAGACTGTAAAAGATTAAAGATAGGAACTTAAGAGACTAAAACCTCTGGATTTGAATAGCTGTTAAAAATGTAAATGCACCAATGCAACATGTGTCTGTACTAAGCCTGCTGACAAGTGATTCTGTGTCACATGTCTGAATGTAGTAAATTTATGAAACCCACAACTTCTCCTTATTTTCCCATTACAGCTTTGGCTGCCTTCTCTCAAAAACAAATGAAGTAAGGCAATGCTACTGCACATAAAACCAGACAGAAGTAATGTCATTACCACAAAGGTGTGTATCTCCCTGGCTTCAACTGGACATTTGGCACCAGTATACAGACACTGTGCATTTGAGATCTAAGACCAAGATTCAGCATGCACTAAGTGGCAACTCTCTTTGATGTAAGTGTACCTGCTTATTAGTTTATAAGGTACTGACCAATAACGCATTTCAATATCACTCAATATTGATAATACTGGCCTAGACCTTTCTTCATATGTATGTAGTTGTTGTGAACAAGAAAAAAAGACTTCGGTCTATCTCTCACTTAGACAGAGAGTAAAGGTGATTTTGACAATCTTTTCCTCTTAAACACAGGTCTGCAGGTTATCGCCTATAAGTAGGTCAGCTTTTACCTTAATCTGTAAAAAGCTGCTCACTGTCTCAAAAACGATCCAAATTAATTAACATTTTAATTGAACTAGAAAGCTGCAAGTGCAGCATTAACTGAAGCTCAGAGACCTCAGCTTTGTGTGCACTTTTAAGGAGAGTGGGCGTTTCTCATTTCTCCCCCTCATATAGTAGAAGTCAGACATTAGTATTCTGTGACTAAAGCTGGATCTATTTTGGAACAAATTATTTTTCTGATTTTCCATTTGATTCAAGGACACTGAATTCTTAGATTCTTACATTTTCTCCAGAAAAAAAACAACAAAACGAAACAGAAAACTTCATGCCAACACTTGGCAACATGGTCTGTGTGTGTTGATGCTGCTGATCTCTGTAAACAGGAAGCAATACAAGCAGTTAATGATTATGTTTAATTGGATCAAACATAGAGCTGAGTTTGCCAAGTGAATCCAAAATAAGAGAAGCTCTGAAATATTTAATAAAGGGTAACAACTGATGAGTGTGACTGTGTGGCATTTTCAGGTGTCCCAGCTATTGGAGCTAATGACAGAGTGATGGGCTTGGCCTTTTGATCTGAGAGGACAAAAGATTTGTCACCACAACAGCTGCTGGTGGTTGAGTCAGGTAAGGGGAATGTGACTGCCCACAACACGACCCCTGACCCCACCATAGGGTGGCCTGTTCTTCTTGCTAGCCCTAATAAAGTGTAGACAACACCTGGACCTCACAGAGGAGCCGAGAAGGAGCCACAAACACAATAGGAGCCCACAAGTTCTGACAACAGGTTGGCCTCTTAACTACCTTTGACAATCACACTTGAGAAGGTCTAACAATCCAAATGATAAAAATTGCACAAATGGCGTTTCATAAGCAAAAAGGAGCTGAATAATTTCTGCCTGCTCCACTTAAAGCTGTGGTGTGGGATGCCCTTGTCATCTGCCTGAAAGCTCTTTATGTGGATGGTTCTCATCAGCTGTAATTAACCAAAGGTGATGCAGCACTGCTGACCTTTTCAAATTACTCCCCATCCTGGGGTCTGCACTACCAATTAGCCACAGCAGGCACTCTGAATAGCAGATAAAAGGAAGAAAAAAACTTAAAACAGAGCTCACATAAAAGCTACTGCCTCAGATTGTGCAATAAAACACTTGTACAAAATGTGAATGAAGCGAGCGATAAGAGACATTTTTGGAGATTTTATCATCCTGCATGAGTAACACAACCATGACTATGAGAGCAAAGATGAATTGTGCCCGCATGCTCTTTTCAAAATGCTGATTATTTTCTCCTTTGGTAAACATACACTTCACTGAAAAAAATGAAGCTGAAGGTAATACAGAAGTGTTCATACTCTGTATTGTTCTCCCTCAGGGGACCACTGGACTGTAACCTGAGACCATGTGCTGGAGGGGGCTGGAGTCCAGCACAAACAGCTGACTCAGCCACCTGGGAGCCAAATGTCTTGGCTTGCTTATTTTCTGTAGTGCTCCACCCTGATCTTGAACAACATGGATTTACACCCTGTTTGCAGAGCTCAAGCAATGCACAAATGCAACTGAGCTGTAAGCAGTCCAGAAAGGAGGAGGAGACTGACAAGCTGGGACAGATTGTCTAAGTAATAAAAACAGAAGAATCCAGAGAGAGATGTGCTTTCATTTTGTTGCATATATCTCAAGCAGCAGTAACAGCAGCAACTTAACGAAAAGCCTGTATGAGTCAGTTACAATCATAAGATTAGGATAAACCATTGTGAGCAGTCAGTTTAATTGTTTATTCAGAGCGGATTAACTCACATCACATCTCTAAAAGCAATACTGTGTGGTGGAATTTGTCATGCTGTATGAAATGAAATGTTTATTCACAGATCATGTATAGTACCATAACTATTTCTACTGTAACACCCTGGGTGTTGTCAGGTGAATAATTCATCATCTTCTGCACAAGCTGTGTAATGTAATGTTCCTGTCCTAAAGTAACCCTTCAGTGAACTTCAAAAGCCACTAATGTAACTAAAGTGGTGCCAGCCAGGGTTAGGTACTGACCACTTTATGTTTGAGCTAGTGAGCACCAATCACTTTTAATTAATCTGAGTCAATGTCAGTGAGCATAACTAGGTGAGGAAATATAAGAGAAAACCAACTACTGTTTCTCAAAGACAAGAGTGCTTCCCTGGTTTGACAAGTCAATCCAAGTCAGATCCAGGCATAAGTCTTTCTTAGTATTTTAAAACATAACGGGACAGTCTAACAAGTGTGGATGGGCACCATGTGTGGCTCCTTTGACAATGAAATGATTCACATAAGTGTTTCAGTGGAGGCAGTGGACTTGGTTAGATTAAAAGACATCCACGACAGTGGAGCACCTTTAAATGCACCTTTGATGAAGTAGCTTCTTGTAAATGCAAGTGTGAAGAGATCCCTCCTTGACTTTGTGAAACACCTATATTACCCCTATAGCTTTTATACAGTATGTGCACAAAGTCATGCTACTGTATTTGTAATGTGATGCAAAGCTGCCAGACGCAATACATCTAAGCTGAGGAGACATCAGGTCAAAGTCAAAATGATTCTATAAACTGGAGAGTGAGCTGCATTTGATAGCATGGAAACGCTGCAACTAGTAAAACACAGTTTCATCGTCCTACATGATATTTTTTTCAAGTGTTATTTGGATTTTTTTAATGACACATGAAACAGTCAGCATATAGTGCATCGATGCAATTGCAGGTTAAAGAACCAGCATCAATATAGCACAGTGGGTGTATCAAACTTTAACTTTGCTGTGCATAAATATTCTCCAGCCATACAAGCTGACTAACCTGTGACAAGCTCTCGCACTTCAGCATCCACCGTCTTTCTCAGCAGGCGGAGCAGTGCAGGGATGCCTCCCGCGTTTCTCACAGCGACCTTGTTATCATCCATAGCTTTGCCATAAACAAGGTTCCTCAGAGCCCCACAGGAGTTCTTCTGAACCTCCAGGACTTTGTGATCTAGTAGGTCCACCAGATGTTTAATCCCTCCTAATCGACACACCTATGGACAGAGATAACACACATTACTATAAAGAGAAGAAAAGGTCCCCTAGTAGCCTTTTTCGTAACTAATACAGATATACAGAGCAAAATGCATTTATTCATGAGAGCAGACACTTTACATTGAATTTATTAATACCAAATTATTTGAGCCCTTTATGATATGATATAACGGACTAAAAAAACTGTACACTTTTACTGGAGTGCAGAATGAAGCTTACTCATAAAAGTCTTTCAATCAATAAAAAATTAAAATACAATCTGCTTAAAAAAAGATGTAAAGCTGCTGCTGTGTGGTGCTGGTAGAAGAAGATTTCATCTCTAAGATTTTTTTAGTACAGTGACTGAAATACGTTCACCGTCATCAGATGCATTGATCATGATGCTAACCAGAGTAAATGTGGGTCAAATTCATTCAACTGGTCCAAATATGAAACAGGCTGAATATTGGCAGATTAGCTGCTAATGGTACTAATACTCTCACTGGCAGATTAAAACTGCAATCAGGTACAATTACAGAAAGCAGGGTGGAAGTGAAATGTTTATAATGGACAGTTTGAGGTGCAAAAAATCACTTCTCATCCAGATAAATACAACCTACCTTCGGGATTCATTTGTTGCCCTAATGAGTCAGTCTTTAGTCAGTCTAATAAGTCACAGCATGGGGATCAGTGGCGCAGACACCTACCTCCGTCTTTACTCGATTATCACCGAAGCACAGGTGCTGTAGATAGGCAGCTGCGTTGGCCTGCACTGAGGGGAAGTGGTGCTGCAGCATGTGAATTACCTCCATCAACTCTGGGTCACGCCATGCAAACTCTCTGTAAGTACAGGTGGGGATGAAGAGGTATCAGAGTGATGACAAGAGTTAGAAAGAGTGCTGCCTCCTTAAAAACCATGGCCACTTTTTCCTCTCTCAAAATGAATACTTCAGCACCTCAGGGCAAACTGATAAAGCCAGGAAATTACATTCACGTCCGGTTCTATATAACAATTCACTTTGGTCACACTTGGATTACTGATTTTCTCTATGCAGCACGCTAAGAAATGATGAGGAGATTGATTGTATCTGGACTGCACTTAAAACACATACATTAATGATTTACAGTTTAAATAGTAGTGCAGCTGTAGCTACACACATACATTCCAAACCAGGTTACAAAATGAGATTGCGTTTCATTTTCTTCCACTGAATGTGAATCACATGCAGCAAGACCTCAGCTGGTCACCATAAATCTGTCTTTGAGCCAAAGCTGAAAATGATACAAGAGGATTTTCGAGGACAAGAAATCTGAAAAAAAGTAGGTAATAGTAGTAGTAAGTATTTTCTAGAGGAAATTTCACTGTTATGTACTTCCTGAAAGTACCCCGGTTATGTCAATCCCTGTGGTGCACTCACGTCTAGTAGTTTTATGCTACAAACTCCTACGTGGCTTGTAAACAAAGCTCCCAGTGTGCCGGGTCACAGGTCACTGCAAGTGTCAATCCACTCGCCACACTTCCACACGTCTGTACAAGAGCAGACGCAGCACTTTAGTGCATGTGAGAATCTATTGTTAAGTGGCAAGCTTAATGGCTAGAGCTGAGCGTGCGGCTTCCCACTGGGGCTCCGTGTTTGAATAGTAAAAGGACACCGATGTTGACCCAGCAGAACAGGGTTGCCTTGTAAGCACAAGCAGTCCCCTTTACCACTATGCTGGTCACTAACCACAGAATAAATCTAGCCCTGAAAACTGCTAGAAATGTGAGCAGTGCTTACCTGGGATCTTTTTGAATGCTATCAATTGAAGGGGAGCGGGTGGCACCGTCATCCATTACAACAGCCTGCCGAACGTAGTTGGGATCAGAGGGCCGGTACTGCGCTGAGCGGTACGGATCAGCATAGGTGGCTGCTGTGTTAAGAGGATAGTTGTTTCTTTGGTAAGTCATGGCACTTCGCTGACTGGATGTCCTCTGCAGACTCCCCACACCTGAGGAAGAAAAACAAAACAGATTTAAAAATATCACATGATGTGAAGCCTTGTTAGTGAAGATTAGTCTGCAAACCTTTTTACAGCCAAACTCTGAGCTTGGAACACGCTTAGAATACGTCTTTAAACAAAGCTGAAAATACAAACATGTAGCTGTTCTGACAGACTCAGCAAATTCCCAAATCTGGAACCAATTAATGATGAGGATAAAGCACAGCTCCCGGGGTTGCACAAAGCAGGACTCGTCCCCTTCAAAGACTGCTTTACTCGTTTTGTTTTTACGAGATTGTGTTAAGCCAGAAGGATCCTGCTGGTTTTCAGAGAGGACAGGAGAACTCAACCTGTTTGATTCCTTGAGTCCTTTCTTCACCTCCTTGCTCCTTTGCAAGATTGTATTCTTACAATAGCTTTGCCAGGCACAGCAGAGAGAACGGTGGCGAACGCAGTCAAAACACAGCGTGCACCAGTAAAGCAAAAGCAACACAAACATGATAAGACGTCAGCCTGAGAGCATCTTCCTACAGTCATCTTCTCTTGTTTTATTTGCTCTCAGTGATTTTATGACCTAGTTTTTTAACACAGTGGGTCACAAACACAGAACTGCGTAAACAAGCTGGTTAGATTTAGCCCTCCTTCTCACCGGAATCACGTGATGTGTGGCAGTGTGACTGCTGAGCCGGTCAGATCTGTATCAGCCACCAGAACTGGGCATGAGCATGCTCAAAATCCCTCCTACCAGGAACCAAAACGTCAACTTGTGGGGCTACTCCAAGAACACAATTTCTCGCATCAGCGCACTTCTGTGCTGGGCAGGAGCTCTACTCTGCAATATGTTTATCTCCCAATATGTAACCTTACAGATAGCCCCCCCCCTCCAAGAAAAAAAAACTGGAAGAAAAATGACAAACAACACAATGTGGTTTTGCAATTTTAAAAGAACTATTTGAATTTCATTTCTCACTTTTTCATCATTCAAAGGATTGATATTTCTATTTAACATAAAAACCTGCACCCACAAAAAAAAATTACAGCACAAGCTTTTGGAACAAAAGAAATCTCTGGGATCAAACTGAGACTCCGCTTCACTTTCCGTCTCTCAATATTATGGGCATAAACACAGAGCCTCTTCACAGCCTCAATAGCATTTATTTGCAAACTTATCGGTTTAAGCAGATCTCCGGTGTACCAAAGAGAAGGATGAACAAAGTGGGGCGAGTATGTGTAAGTGTGTGAGAGGAAAGTAAGCATGTGTATCTGAGGCAGTTGAGGTGATGAGAGGAAAATGCCAACATCAGGAGATGTGGCGGTGGACGTGGGTAACCAAGCTGTCGCCTGGCCCCTTCATCCTTCGTTCTCATTCTCTGTGTGACACACGGGTAATGGACTCCTTTGTGGCAGGATGACATATCAGAACCTGCCTATTAACTCATGTCTCACCGTGTCTACCTGACAGCGGATAGAGGAGGGGGAGGGAGGCAGGCAGGGAAAGGTTACCAGAGAAAAAGAAAACTGGAAGTCAAGCAAGAGAAAAAGCAAGACAATGCAAATAGTCCTAAAGGGACACTGGACGGAGACATGGTGTTCGTAAAGGGAAGACAATACAGCGGAGTCAAGGTTAAATGGTAGACTTGGAGATATTTGAAGTTAAGAAGGACATCTGCAGCACATAACTATTAGAAAGCAAGATCCTGCATGACTCTACTGCATGATGTTACAGAGAGGAGAGAAAAGAGTCTCTGTCACACACAAGACAAATTCAAAACAAAAACTCTGTGTGGAGTCTGTTAGCCACAGCAGGGTTTCCCCAGCTGTTATGCATTGGGCAAAAACTATTGCAGACAGGCAGGAGAGGAGCTACATGACTGAAATAAACATAACTGTATTATAACAGGGTTTACCCTACCATAGACATGGTATAGAAGTGTTTCTTTGGAGCGACCTAAGCTAAAGAAATGTAAAAATTAATAAATAAATT
>JAVQJX010039405.1:0-15677 GCA_036025115.1 Ambassis agassizii
ACAGAGCATCCTAAGCATTAGTATTCTAGAGCCGGATCCCACTTGGATCCAGGCTAGGATTATCCAAGCTCTTAACATCTTAGCTAAGCTGGTTAACACCTGTTTTTATTGACATCTGAACACCATTCTAGGCGCCTCGTCTTCTGTGGTTTTTTAAAAAAAAAATATTCTCTTGCTCTCCAGCAGGCTAGTAACCCCTCTTAGGCTACAGTATACATAAATGACTGTTTTTCCCACTATGTGTATTGGTAGTAACTCAGCATATCCCTCTGAGGAGATTAGTACTTATATCAATATATTTACATTCTCATAGCAACCTTATTTGTTCGATGGTTACATTAATTCATTTATGTATAGATAAGGATCACTTGTTTAGAACAAGGTCTGGTGAACTCAGTGTAATATTTTTTTCCAGACCTAAGTCTAGACATGAGCTACCATTTCAAGAATCCTCCGCTTTACTGTACATTCTTGTGCAAATGCTTTAGTATAATTTGCCAGGGAAAGAAGAAAACAGGCCCTCTTTATGTGTTTATTAGGCTTAATATTTCCATTGGGGCCCACATTTGCCCCAGTGAAACTGATGTAATATTCTATAAAACCATTTCCCCATTTAGGCCGTGGGTGCAGTCTAGGCGATTCTAGTTAGCAGTGGCTGTGTAGAGAGAAATCCTCACACGTCTGTGTGTGTGTGTCTGTTTTAAAGAAACCTGCCAAGGTCATGGGAGGGGTAAACTTTGAAGAATGTCCCAGGATTTGTCTAAATCATGAGGTATGGATCCTCTTAAGCATTGTGGGCATTAGAGCTGAGCCCTATCAATGATTCCATTAACCTAAATTCCAAACCAGGCCTCACAACATGACCATATGAACCCCATGGATTTTACCAAGCTCTTGATCCCTCACTATTTAGATACACAGGAATAAATGGTCTGTCATATTTGTCTGACTACCGGCTATGTTTCCTGCCCCAGACAGGGAATTATTTGTAATGTGAGCCTTTGTCCTTCATATGTTCACTTGTTTTTGTTTAATTTCTTCCCCAACCCTGCTGTTGTAACAGAAGCTGATTAGAGAACGGCAACAGTGATATGAGATGATAAGGTATTTATATTGGACATGGACAGAATCCCAATCTGCTGATTTTTACCTATCTTAGATGAGCAATAATCATTTTGGACTAACAGCTCTGAAACAAGCAGAGAAGAAAGAGAAATGAGTGTCTGCCTTCATTAGGACAAAGGGAGGGTGAGCAGGAGAGCGTCTGACAAGCCAGTAACGCCTCATTGTCCCTGATCTCAAGTTTCATAAATTTCCACGGCTCTCGTTAAAGGACGTGTCGCTGCTGTCACCAGGCGCTAACTCGTTATCTCCTCAATGCCGTAAAACGCTGTAATTAACATTCAACAACTGTAACCGATCCAGCATTCTTCCTCTCTAGCCACTAATTGCCACACTATTGTGCTTCCTCATAAGTGGGCCTTTTGTGTGTGTGCACTTGTGGGCACACATTTTTATGGTTCATTTTGATTGTAAATAGAGGTGAGAATGCAGTAAAGACAAGCTTAAAGGTGAATGTTGTTCCCTCTGCTCCATTTTCAGGAGCCACTGTGTTTATGCCTTAAAACAAAGACTCATCACCGGAATATTTGTTCACACATGTACACCATTTAAATGCATTTGTCAGTGGATTCCTTCAGTAGATTTTCTCATAAGTAAGACAACCTGTATTTTGACTATTGAAGAGTGTGTTTATGAGCCATTTTCTACAATCACAATTACTGTAATTACAAATTTTCATTTGTGAGGATTCTGAAGTGAACTGTTATTTAAAGGACATCTCCCATTCTCTTATCAGCCATGCATGAGCACCCCTCATACCATCAAATGCAACATCCAGTTGGGAATGTTAAACTGTCACAGTTGGAGCCACACAAAGTCAGAGCTCCTAGTGATGTTCTTTTCCTTTTAAGAATTTTCTTTCATACTTTTATATATTTTCATAGTTCCTTGTAGATACCTAGCATTGTCAGCTTTGTTTTAGAAAGAAGCGTTTTTGTTTTCCCCTCAGCTGCTCCTGCTTGACCTTACTGAGGCAGCAGCCATCACAAAAAGGCCTTATGAATAATTAGTCTGGGTCAACTGATACTCTCTGGCTCCTGTCATCTACTCTGCCAGCACCAGCCAAAAGCCAATGAACTGTGTGCAATTCTGCTCAATTGAATCAGTTGATGCAGCTCTTGTTATCCGAAGGTAACTTGCTAGATGTAAATTGATACATAGGCTACCCTTGAGGCCAAGCGCAGAACAGGAGAAGGGATGTCAAATTAGCAGTGTCACAGGGTCGACGTTTAGATGCTACTATGGTGGTCTGTCACAGATATGCAATCACCTAGCGCTTTTCGGTATGCTGCTGGCCTGGCGTTTCATTCTCTGGGGATTAGAGTGAATGCCAGGGTAAGGTTTCTGAGAGCCAAGACAGACCCAGGAGGACAAACAAAACCAAATGGTTGCATAGTGTTTCTTGTCTAGGTTTCATGTTCAGGTCAGAGGAGAGTAGCACAGGTGTGTGGGAATTCAGGTGTGTGTCTGTGGAGTGGTCTAAAGGTTTGCAAATATTTTGCATAACAGAAAGTGTAAGAAATGTATCTTCCAGGTTTTCTGTTTCATCATGTGTTCTTCGGAAATGCTAAACTTTTTACTATTGGGGTCTTTCTACAGTATGTGTGGGGTTTGCATGTTCCCAGTCTGGATATATCCGGATCACTGAAATCTGGCTATGGCCTGAACGCAAAAGTGGCTAGCAATGTAGTACAAAAATCCTTCTGTATGTGTTCTCTGATTTCACAAGGTTTTCAAATGTAGGCTAGAAACTGAAGTTTGTTAGGTTGTGGGTTAACACCCCATTTAGCTATATAGCTTATTCTTTTTAGCAACTCACAGCACACTGTGTGGTTTTACACATTTGCACAATAGATACATAGGTTGTGGTTTTTCTCACATTTTCACAACGGCTCACCACCAACGAAACTGCTGTATCTGCAGAGTTTGAACTCTCACTGCCTTTCCTTCCTGTTAAAGTTCTGTGGAAATTGACACAATCTGGAATCAGATATCAGTTCACCAGATAGGTGATGATAGATAGGTGAAAAAACAAACAAAAAAACAAAAGCACTCCTTTATATCACAGCAGGAACTTTGGAGGACATTTTCTGGCAAATTACAACCATGTTTACTTGTTGGCCTAGGGGTAAAATGCTCCATGCTCCTGTTCATTATAGGCCTCTAAACTCAGGCTCTTTCATTTTAGGTTATTTAGTGTAATATCCTTAGAGCCAAGAAAATATCAAGGTCAGCTGACTTGTAGAGAAGACACAAAGGCATGCCTTCAACTTAAGTGCTAAATTGTGTGCTTAATTCATTTTCATGCTCATATCGTCTCTAATTTGACCCACAACATCAACAAGTTGCTGTGAAGTCTCCTCACTTTCTTGATTGGACATAGATTTGGAAAATATTATCTCTGACTGTGATGAATTTTATAGATAGTAAAGATGCTGGTACTACTGGAGCAAAAAAAGGTCCTTTTACAAGCACCACGAACAAAGGAGAATTTATACTCCTCAGCAATGCACAGAGGAGAAGATGGAAAGCATAAGAGCAAGCATAATGAGGGAAAGTGTCATCATATGGCATTTTTTTTATTAGATTGTTAAAGATAGATCTGATTTTAATTTGGGCTAATGCGAGGAACACTATAAGCCATTGACCAAGGGTGTCTTATGACTTACTTGACGTACTTCGCTCACCAGTCTTGTGCTTTTACTCTGCAGTTTCAGTTCAGAGACCGGGCCAAGTGCAGAGACAGGGTAATTTTAAAAGCTCATGCACTCCCTTTTCAGTTCATGAACTTCAACGCTCCGCCTCTGTCCTTCCCTACTAAAAGTACAACTATATTAGTATTAGAGTGTCAAGCTAGTCTGTTGCTTCTGTTTACGGGCTGTTCAATCACTGTAAGTACTAGTGGCAGCCTGATTTGCTTGGAAACACATTTGCCTCAGTCCCCTCTGGCTCCTTACATATAAGATATTTATCATAGGAAAATTTGGAACTGTTCGAATCGCGTGTTTTACTAGCCCTGTCCTAGAGCTGGGACTGGTAATATGTGCTGTAGTCAAAGTGGAACATAAAAGTATCCCAGAATACTGGAAGATTTACACTCTGTCAAGGGGAAGTGGTTACTTTTATAATACTGTTGCACTAGAGATAAAACCTCACAGCTTACAAGTAGTGCTCAGGTAAAAAATGGATCATTTGTTTTTATTTTTCAGTTTTTACTGACACGCACAGAAAACAGTTGTGTAAAAAAAAACAAAGCAGCTCAGTTAAGCATCCATATATTGTTCAGCACACAGTATGCAGCAGCTTGTAGTACTGCATTATGCTACCTCAGACATTGTAAAACTGCAGTGTTGTGGTGTGTGCATGTGTCTATGCTTTGGTGACCTCAAACCTGGTGACAGTCCCTGTTTAACAGCTGGTTTTCTGCCAGTTTTTCTGCAAGCCTATGAGAAAATTAGCTGAGCTGTGTGGTGGCTTGTCGCACCTTAATATAGTATTAAGCTGGGTTGACCGAGCTCACGCAAGATTGATGACTGTTGTCTTTCCAGTTGCTTTTTGCATCTTTAACATGAACTCCTCATTGTCAAGGTTAAAGGGTACATTCATAAACTGACACACACGCAGCCCTTTTCACACCAGTTTGTTCATTTCCTTAGGTTAAAGAGAGGGTAAGATATGCCTAAGGGAAGGCGGAAGAGGTGCAGTCATTTAATAGTTCAACTTTAAAGTTATAGTGTCTGTCCCTACCAGTGTCCATGTGATAGTCTTTTACTCTCTTCTCCCAGGCATTGCTCTTTTCCCTTCCTCTACCTCCCTCTGACCTGTCTATTTACCCAGCATCCTCCTCTGTAATGAGGAGTTTTCGTTCATCAGCTATGTTTAAACTGGAGACAGGATTAACTCTGCTAAAGACTTAATGCACATGCACAGTCACCCCATGCTCTGTTTGCTGTTTCCAGGCCGCAGATCGACAAGCGGCTCTGTTAGGCTTTCCTCTCTCGCTCATTGTGTGTCTCTCAGGGCTCTCTAGGCCTCCGCCTCCTCCTCCCTCGTCCTCATTTCGCCTGAATTAATTGAGTTCTCATTTTTGTGAGAGAGCTCACAGGAGGGCTGTGTGAGGAGAGAGAGAGAGAGTTAGGACCGATAGAAAGAATAAAGAGAGAGAGACAGAGGGAGATCAGTGGTAGAAGCCTAGGGGGCATAGCTCTCCCAGAGGTAAGCAGTCACCAGTTTCCTGGGGGATGTAGAGGCCCCTCCACAGTGACTTATATCTTTATCCTCTCTACAGTCATCTCCCAGCACAGTCAGGGTCAGGCGGATGTGCTTCTTGTAACCCCCTGCCCTTCCCCCAACTCCTGTGAGATTTTACCTAATTTAAGCTCTTTGTGTCTGTGAAGATAAAAGTGGACAAAGTGGGATGAGAGAATGATACGAGAGAGGACAACTGCACTTACGTACTATACATTTCTTTTGCTATTAGCATCATCAGAAATGCTAGATGACATTACTTTAGTAAAAGCGCACCCTTCTTAACCAGAATACCAAACAACAAAAGTGCTGTTATCGCCTTGGAAACAACCCTCAGGCAGGGTGTGATGTTATTTTGTTATTGTTGTTGTTCTCGTTAGAGATATTAGAGATAGGGACAGCTGGCATGATGTGCAACCGTGGACTCTACCTTGGCCTGAACCCTTTGAATTATAAACCATTACAACTTCTTCCTCTGCAATATTCATGCGCAGGCAGATAACTCCTTCAGATGTCTTAGGTTGCTGTAAGTTGAGATAAACACTTGCTGAGTTGTTACAGCCATCGCCCGCCTCTATTCCTCAATGTCACTGCCATAGCACTCAATAATTCAAAGCTTGGCGGTAATGAGCTCCCCGTAGGCCCTGTCCCCAAGGAGCCTCCCCACTGTGCCTACACTGTAATGTAGTTATATCTCATGTCAGCTTTCAAATCAATTACATTTCTATCTGATGGCTATGTAATTGCGCCTGATTGAGTTTTTGGCACACCAGCCAAGTGTGTGGTTCCCAAACTCAAGCCAGTCAAAACAGGAAGCTTCATCAAATGAAACTGTATTTCATCCTGATTGAGGCTGCTTGCATGATAAGCACAACTGTAATTATGATAATAATAACAATAGCAATCTGTGTTTTCTCAGCTTTGCTGGGCCTTTTTTTTCCCCTCCCCGCTCTCCAGATGAAGTTTTGCCCCAAGGACTGCAAACGTTTACTTTACTCAAGATGCAAAGGCTGATTTGATTGTTTGTAGCATGTGCAATTTACTAGATTAAATGAAAACCATAATGCTTTTGTCTAAATGTGTCTTAAGTTTCAGTTTGTTGCTACAGCAAAGTTTTTCCACAACACTACACACCACAGTGAGCCTTCTAATATTTCTATATAAAATATACATATTGTTACCACTGGCAGCAGACATCTTCCCAGACGTAATCCCTAGATGCAACAAGCCAACCTCTTATACTGACACTAGCTAGCAGAAAAGGTCAAACACTTACATGAACAATGAACTTAATTTCCGCAGTGGGTGGATTGACAGATGAATGGACAGATGATGACCCTCAACATAGAGTGGATGAATGTAAGAATAGATGGATATATACAGTATATATGTTGGAACAGAGGGCTGAGTGAACAGATGGATGGCTGAATGTACAAATGGATGGATGGAAAACTGGACATGCAGTTGGATAGATAGATCAACACAATACATGGCTGGATGGACAGAAGAATTTTCTAATGGAGTGGTATTGAGATAGATGAGGGGCAGGATGCTGTGGTTAGGTGCATCAGCAACTAAATAGTGATGAATTGTGGCTGCTGTCAGCAGCACTAAGTATAACAGACATAGTAAAGCAGCCTGGCTCATCCATAATCAGCAGACACAGATGATTGTCTTCATGCCAGCAGAGAAATTCTCTGGAAATAAAGCAGAGAGAGTATCTACCAATCTGTCTTTCTATCCTCACTTCATCATCCCTTTTCTTTTTATATCCCCCTTACTCGTGGTGTTCTTGCCCTTTAAATCTCTTCACTTGTATTATTCTCTTCTCATTTCTCTTCTTAAGACCCTGCATCTCTCTGTCTGTCTCCCTCACTCTCTCTCCGACACTGTCTTTTGTGTTAACAGCCTTCCATTTTTTTGCAGTGGGGGAGCCACTGGGTGCACATCTACAATCTTGCTTTTCATTTCATGGCTTCTGGAAATGGATGTTTTACTGCCTTCATTAAGGCATGCAGCAGTCAGCGCTATGTTTTCCCTCTGAAGTTTAGCTCCATGAACCTCACCATTAGAGGACATTATAGCCCCAGATTTCAGGGCACAGTGGAACACTGTATAATTTGATTAGTGTTATTAATCAACTGGAATACCGCTTCTTTCGCCCCCGTATCTCTCCCCTCCTTCTTTTTTTTGCCATTTCACTTCTGCTTTCAAACCCTTCAGACGTTCTCTTCCCTCTACTTCCTCTTCCACTTATCTGTGCACTCCTCTGTTGTCTGCACTACAACACACACACATGCATTGAATGTGACAAGAGGTCCTACACCTTCTTGTTTTAAAAACAATGATTTACCACTTGTTCCCCCCCCCCCTTTCACAATCCACCACCACCCCTCCCCCTTCTTTTTACCCAGAACATAAATCAATTGAGATGAAAGTTCCATAATTGTGCTTGCTGGGAGGGATTTGAGCAAAATTGCACTATGAATTTTTTAAAGGGAATTTTTACTAGCTGTTCAGCGAGACTTGGGCGGCGAAGGAAGGTGAGGCCATGAGGATTTATGGGCCTAGATTCTTCATTACTGAAGTAATTTTCCTGCAAATGATAGTGCAGCACCCTGGAGGGGGGGAGCGCTGCCTGCCTGGGAGAGTACAAACCTGCTTAATCTCTCGTGGAGAGAGAGCAGCTCAGAGCACTAATATCATCTGTAAGGGACTGAGGCTCCATTTGTTCACATCTAAACCACAGCCAGTATATTTGTGATTCATAGTAATTGATTGCTCAGATTTGTTCCAAGAGCTATACAAGTTGATTTCATTACGCAGGATAGTTTTGTTAGAACGACCATTTTATGATACACTGTTTTCAGAAAATGTGTTTTGTTTTGTTTTTGTAGGTTTTGATTGATATCATTTTAAAAAGCTGATGGGTATGCAAGCTGCACCCATCCACTGCAGTAGCTGAGTTAATTCTTCTTCTTTGTTTCCTTTCTGTGCTTGATGCCCTGCCTGTTTGTAATGTGTGTCCATGCTGCTTTAGTCCTGCCTTGCCATGCTGTCATAGGGTTTTTGCCTTTCTCTCTACCTTTCCTCCCTCCTTGTTTTAACCTTTCTCAGTCCAATATGGCTGATGTTCTGTCTCCATCTCTTTAGGTGCAGCCAGCAGCAGTGGCCCTCCTCAAGGTTAGTGCGTCCATGATGCCAGGTCTCATTCTGTATACTGCCTGCTGTCCAGTCAATTTTACAGCTCAGTAGCTTGAGAAGCAGAGGCTAAATCTGCAGCACGAAGGAGAAAGAGAGAGGGGGGAGGAGGAAAGGAGAAACAAAATTATTGTGCACCCTGTCACCGAAGTGGATCTCATTCCAAGCACACTAACAACTCAAGACAATTAGTCACTTCTCACTAGGCCAGACCTGAGATTTAAGGGTCAAAGCGGAGCAGGGAGTAGAGGACCCACTGTAATGCCAGGCACAGATGGGTAGAAAGGACAGGAACTTGGGAATGAATGTTTCTGCTAGAGGTCTGCTAGAATATCTTATTTTTTCTGAGCAACACAGACATAGAACATTAGGTTCATTAGTATAATCAACCCAAAAATACTTTAAATATCAATTATTATTCTCTTTATAGGCAGTTCGGATTCACTATAGATATTGAATATCCATCTTGATCTACATTGGTGCCTTACATAGGGATGTTTTCATAACATTTTTAATAATAAAGAAAGACAGCTAAGTCAGCCTGTTCCATTCCAACTAATAATCCGTCCAAAGTGCCAAAGACGAGCCCTGAAGCTTCAGCCAACCACATGGTTCTGAACAAAAGGGAAGCATGACTAAGGTGGGTGGTGCATGGAAGATCAGGGAGTGGAAAGAGAGAAAAGTTTGTCCTAGGCCCTCTGCGGAGACGCAGCGTGACCAATTGAGGTGAAGGGGATGAATGAGGCCTTTCACTGGGCCTAATGAAAGAGCTCCTGCTGGGCCTTCAATGAGGGTGGGCCCATCTGCACCACATAGGCGTGCACAAACCAGTGACCTCGAAAATTACCCAGGAAGCACTTTGGGACAGTCACCCCAGCAACAGGCTTCATGGTAACCAGGCGCTTCAATCAGTGCTTGGCAGCTTCTTTAACAGAGCAAATTTTCTCTCTGTATTGAAAGAAAGTCCGTGTGAAATCAACTTCAGGGGACATCCCCTAGTTTTTTTTTTTTTTTCTAAAGGGGAAGCTGCCAATGTTTGTCCCATGTGAAATCGTCCAGCAACTCACCATTTTTGTGAGGTGTGGGATGCTGCCCTATGGACTTTTCCACTTGAGACACAAGGGCCTGTTTGTCTTGACTACACACTGTCTGAGTGTATGCAGGGCTCTATATAGGCTAATTGGTTTACTGTATGTATGTTGTACAGTAACAGGAGGCTTTGAAATAGACCTGATTACAGATAAGGAGACAGAAGTTCTTTCAGCACCCCTGGGGACTGGACATTAAGTTTACAAGCATCTTCAAGGATCTAGTTCATTGGGTTTTATCTGTGTTATTTGGTGTAATTTATTCAGTCTTGATGAGCCAGAGGCATGCAGGTCATTGAAGTTCCATTCCTGTCTCCATTCCCTCGTGGAACTTTTGACAGCGTGAAATGACAGTCCGCCCCTGCATGCATCTCCCACGTCAAAAAGTAATGAGATTGTGCTGCTGGAAATATCACTACAAAGCATCGGGCCTGCACTCGGGTCTGACTGCACCTTCAAACAGCGCTGCCTGCCAGCTTGCCTGCTTCGCCTGCCTGCTGCAAAAGACACAGAACAAAAACAATCAGAATCAGAGAGAGAAACAGCAAGGGAAGCTCCCCACGCTGAGACAAATGAACACGCCGGGGCCTTTCATCCTGAGAGTGATTAGCCATCCAAAACATTTTAAAACCTTGCTTTGAGTGCGTTCCTCAAACGAAAGAGTTCCATTGAGGAGTGGTGGTGAGATGTTTCTCGCTGGGAAGCGCCAGTGATCTTGTCTCTAATTGTGGTGTCGCTGACAAGGCTGGTGTGGCTGGGAGCTTTTTAAGCGGGCTTTTTTGCTCCACTCTTGTTCCCTTCCTGTCAGATCCACCACCAAAGGCACCCGGGAACAAAAGGGCCCCTCAGATTCTGTTCTCACATCCATGTGCCTTTTTGCTTTGTGCACAAATAACTAATTTAACACAGTAATGGACAATTTTGCTGGCCTGATATGACCAACATTACTAATACTGTCAATGTGGCGTTTGGTTTCAGATATACAAGAAAATCTTTCAGTTTTTCAGTCCATATAATTCCTGTTTTTGTCTCTTTAATGATATGCCATGTATAACTGAGAAGACACATTGGCAATTGAGTTAGCCTTCTTCCTCAGTCTAGGAGGAACAAAGTCATGTTCAGGGTCTTTGAGCAGCATTCAGCAGAGCTGGTTGGAGAGAAATTGGCATGGAAAACTTTTTGGATCCTGTACTGTTGTGGAAGGTTTGAGAAATGGGGAGAAAGGCATTTTGAAGAATCAAAGAATCACTGACAGTAGGGGGAATAGAGAGAAGGAGGAGGAGTCAGAGGGGTAGGGGAAAAAAGAGGAAAGGAGTTAAACCCTAGCTCATAAAAATCAGTATTATAACAACATTAATTGATGCTGCTGGGTGCCATATGTGACACCATATGGAATAGCTGCCCTAGAGGCCTGCTATAATAGACAGCCCACAGTGGTGCACACAACTTGGCACATTTACAAACAAGGGATGTCCCATTAATATCAGCCACACAGACTGAGCAGGAGACAGAGAGGGTGTTTGAGGGATGGTGGGTGGATGCAAGAAAATTAGAGGAGGGAACCGAGTTAATTCTTGTTTTGACCTTCTCTTTGTCTATGTGCTTCATATTGTAATTTCTACCAAATTAGATATATATATATATATATATATATATATATATATATATATATATATATATATATGCATACACTAATTTACCATTTCGGTTTCTCTACCGCCACAGTTCCTTAATTACAGTAATAAATGGCCCCTCCCTTCTGGGTTGATCAAACCGCCCTCTGTCCTCCCAACTGTCACTCCCACCACAGATGCCCAGCTGTCCTTTCATTATATACTGGTAGACACACACTTCAAGCAGGTGAGGTGATTCATGGCATCTTGACAAAGGTGGCGTGAACAAGCTCTGGTTAACCTCTCTGTGACTAATCACAGGGCGGCTGTTATTTACTGCTGTTGTCTACTGTCCTTGTTGCTCACAGTGCAGGCCCTCTCTTACACTTTAGTTCTGACTATTGACAAGTAGTACATTACATTACTGAAAAGCTAAGGTTGTTCCTTACTGTTCCTGTAGTCTGTAGTGAGACATGTATTCCATGTATGGGCTCATATAGCCTGGATGTACATGTATCATTTGGCATGGGGCTCTTCTGACTCTTCAGATATGATGCCCAGAGCAAGCAGGGAGAGAGAGAGGATCCTTATGAAACAGAGTTGTCAACCATTCTGTTGAGTTTCATAGAATGTGAGGCGAAACAAGAGTAGTGTACAGCTGTTTCCTCCGTGACACAGAGGGAGGCAGATGAAGAGCAAAAGAGGGAAAAGAGAAAGAGGGAGGGAGGAAGAGGGAGAGGGAGAGGAGAGAGAGCTCTCCGCTCTGTGATGTGCACTGATGTAGCTGCAGCTCTAGGTCAAACGCTGCCAGTGTTTTGTGTTCATCTTCGTCTCGTCTCCCCTGTGCTCCTCTAAATTATTCACAGCCTGAAGTGTGCAATGTGGCTGCCTCCTTCTTTCCTCCCTCCTCCTTCACTCTGCGTTGCTCTAAGTCTCCCTCTCTCTCTGTTTCCCAGCCCTTCCTTTTCTCTCTCATGTGACGGCTTGTTTCAGAATCCCCCCAAAACCCATCCCACTTCCATTCATCTACCATCACCCACCCAGCTTTCATTACTGACTCCATCTCTCACACTCTTCCTTTCATCCCTGATCGTCTCTCACTTGATTCTCCTGGCTGCCAGACTAGAGCCAGCCATGTCTTTTTTAGGGGGGATGCTGCCAGCTGTTAACATCAACTGTTCTGTAACTCCTGGTCTCACCATGCATCTCCCTACCTCCCTCCCTGTCTTACTTTTTGCAACACTTTGATTTGTGAAATAAAACCCATTTTCTTACTTGCGTTAAACTGATTAAAGATATAGAGGGCATGTCACTTTCAAGAGATGGCCTGTAAAGATAGAGAAAGATGAGGTAACATGACAATTCAAACTGTGAGTTATCTCCAGTTTTGATTATTATTCTAATGTTAACATGTATCGAACCCTATTTGGACAGCCAGGCTAAGGCATGTGGTGTGTCCCTAGTGGCCACCTGAGGAGAGAGCAAAATGAAGAGAGTAGCTGAATCCAGTTCTAGCCGTTGCCACAGGACACTCATTTGTAATTCTGTACCCTGCCTACAATAACGTTTGATCATTGCAGAGAGGGGACAGGAGGTATGAGGGGGGGAAGGCAAGGAAGCTAAAGCTTTCACCCTCTCTCTTTGCTCCCCCCCCCTCCCAAAACCCTCACCCGCCCTCTCGCAATTGCTGTCACCCAGTATGAATGCCCCCTCTGGCCCGATGACAAGTCTAGCGTGAAACGCTTGGCTGCCCCCTGAAATTAGCAGTAGAGCCCCCCGGCGGCACATGCTTCTCATGACCAGCACACAGTGGGCCGCCGCCAGATTCTTTTCATTATGACCGTGGCCAGCCAGCCCCCTGACTCTACCTCCTTATGCCTCTTCCTCCATCTCACCCTCCCTGCCTTCCCCCTTCCCCCTGTGTGCCGACCAGAGCTCAGTAAACAGCATCTGTAGTGCTCATCACATTACTGTCATAGTGAGGAGAAGGAAGGGGGAGCCAGGCTCTCCGTGGGTGTTATTTCTGTGTGTCTGTGTGTCTTTATGTGTGCATACAGTATGTCATTTGGTGTGAACACATATAGCATGTACAGTATGTATGCATATGTACCCTGTGTACCTGTCTCTGTGTGTAGGCTTGACAGGATTAGTGAACAGGAGAGAGTTAGTAGTAGCAGTACACAGAGTGAGAGAGAGCAAGAGGGAGAGAAGGGGAGTAGCAGTACAGAGCAATGCCTGGAGGCTCAATCTGTTCCTCACTGAGCTACATCAGTGTTAGAGACGGCGGCTCGGGCCGCAGGGAAGCCTCCACTCGCTCCATCAAACTGTCAGGCAGCCAGCGGAGCTGCACAGGGAGACTCTCAGCTGCCCCTGGGGCCAGTTCAAGTCAACATCCCATTTCCTTGCCTCCTCGGCTAATTTCTCCTACGCCCCGACTTAAATTTCCAATGCCCAGTGCCTGCCTCTGCAGCTCAGCAGCACCGGGCCCGGAGCCATGTCAAAACACTGGGAGGTGCAGAGGTTGTACATGTGTGTATTTTTGTGCGTGCGCTTACCTCTGAAGGCAATAAGAACTAGCTGGAGTCACGCAGTCAGCAGAGACAAGATGAAGCTGGGGGGGCCTTATAAAAGACAAGCCACAAAAAAACATAAATCAGTGTTTTTTTTCCTCTCTTACCTCTGTCCCCATTCTTCTTCCTCAACGATATTCATAACACAGTTGTGTATTCCTTGTCCCTTTAGGTTTCTGGCAGTTTTCTTCTTTCTCTCTTTCTTGAATAAATGCTCCCAGGTCCCTCATACATCTGCCATTACTGTCTCTATTTTCCCTCACCAAACTATTCCAAGGATCACACCAGAAGCACAGGCAGCTCTGTCACTCCCCCAGGGTTCTGCTGAAAGTAAAAGTCGAGGGATTTCTTGTTGGAGAGGACAAGTCTGCCCTTTAATTTAGTAAGGAAGGGGGACAACTCTTCACGTTTATCCACACTGCTATCACCATCAATCTGTCCGAGTACCCCCCCCCCCTCCCTCCCCTTTCCTCCTTGACCTCACCACATACTTTGCATGGAAGTGAAACAAAGTACTGCTAGGTCTCAATGCTGTTTACATGGACTCTGGGTAATGTTAAAGTCTGCTTAGTTTGGCCCCAGGTCAGGACTATATCTTTCCTCACCCCGGCTTGATTTACATGGCCCCCGCAGACTCTTCCCTTAAGTGTGTCAGCTTTAAACCAGAGGCCTCTGTATGTCTGGCTAATGCAAAGAGAATTTCTCTGAGCTTGTCTTCTTCAATCCACCTTCACTCTCATTCTCTCTGTCCTCTCTCAATGAGCCTCTGTGAAAGGAGCTTTTGCTGAAGCCGTCTCTGTTTGCACAGCCAACTCTGAGGTCCCAGGCTCAAATATGGTTTTGCGTGAGAGCCTGTCTAGGCCGGCTGGTCGATATCATTTCTGCCCGGCAGAGGTTTTTCTCTCCATTTCATTCCCTGTGGACCTTGCATCTTCACCAGGATCAATACTTTCCTAATCCAGAGCTCCTAGGCTGACCCTGGGTAATCAGCTGACTTCCCGCGCTGCCCGCTGGGGAGGTCAAGTGTCAAATGGCTGTATAGATTTGATCCTGTGATCAAATCACTTTGCTAGGTGGTGCTTTCAGATACAGCAAGTGGGGTCAAGAGCAAACGCCTGATGAGCCTGATGAGAATTAAATGCATCAGTGCCATTTGTTGCCAAATAAGCAAGATAATAGAAATATTAAAGCATATTTTGGGGTATATATAGTATGTGAACAGTAACCCTGCATCCACAGATTTAACCGTTTTTATATTTAGCACAAATAAGAACCACCTCCTCTGTTTGCAGTGACTCTTGGTTGAGGGAGAGACCTACAAAAAATATCCCATTGATGAATCATAAAAACATGAGATGAAGTAAGGCCTTACCCTTTGCCACAAGGCCAAAGAGAATATTAGATACCCCGCCGATGCTCCATGCCTGGCAGGAGGTCCCCCCAGAGGACCTGATGCTCTGCTTCCACGCACCATCAAAATAGCCACAGCGGTTACGTCCCCACACCTCATCCCAGCATCTGCAGGAGGGAAATTGCGGGAGAAAATTGGTGTTGTTCCACCAGTATCCGACACTGCTTTGGTCCTCGACTATCTAAATGGACCATTACCCCCTCTGTGAGCTCTCACTCCAGGAGATCTGGGATTGTCAGAACTCTTCTTTTACAATCAGTGGTATATGCCCCTGGAGAAATTACTTCCAAATTGAAGCCATTTCTCCTGTCAGTATGAAGATGTCTTGATTTTTGCATTGTTGACATGGCACTTTATTCACTTGTGAACAGTGAGTTTTGGCCATGAATGGGACACCAGTGGTAACTTATCATTACAATGTTGC
>JAVQJX010039407.1:0-13769 GCA_036025115.1 Ambassis agassizii
TCTGAACTTTGGGTGAGAGGGACAACAAATGTAAATGAAGCTACAGCTACTTCCTGTTTCATGGTAAACTGCACAAATTCTGATGGGTACCTTAGAGTAGCATAGCATAGTATAGCACAGAATAGCACAGCTTAGGCTAGCATAGCATAGAGTAGTATAGCATAAAGTAGCATAGCTTAGTCTAGCATAGAATAGTTTCATGCTAAACTGCTCCAATTCTGATGCGTACCCTAAAGAGTAGCACAGAATAGCATAGCTTAGCCTAGCATAGCATAGCATATCCTAAAATAGAAGAGTGAAGCGTAGCATAGCATAAGTAGTAGCATAGTAGCTACTTCCTGCTTTATGATAAACTGGTTCAATTCTGATTGGCACCATTAGAGTAGCATAGCATAGCATTAAGTGGCATAGCATAGTATAGCACAGAATAGCACAGCTTAGCCTAGCCTAGCCTAAAGTGTAGCATAGACACACACACAAAAAGTCAACACAACTATGCAACAACGTCTGGGATAACACACAACAGTCCAGGACTTGTGTCCCTTGTTGTGGTTCCTGTTGCCATGGACACGCTGTTTAACAAAAACATTTAAAATGGCAGCTTTCCTTTTTTTGTTCTGTCTGATCGAATGTGTGTGTAAGTGTGTGTAAAACAGCAGCGATACTCTTCAGGAAGGGTGAACATGTCGGTGCTCTAATGTCTCACAGCTCCGCATCAACGCAGCCATGAAAATCGATGAACACTTTTAATTCATCTAGATATTTTTGTGAGAAAGTGTGCAAAAGGTAAAAATGGTGCCAAATCAAAAAAACATGGCTTGATGACTTCCTGTGTGTGTGTTTTCACTCATTTTAATGCAGCACTGGTTTCAGATCATCCTGTACAAAATATTCTATAATAGTGTGAAAAATGTGACAGGAGGAGCTCAGGTGGTCTCATGTAAGCCAACACAAATAACACAAGATGGAGCTTTAAGCCGTGTGATGGAGAAACTGTGACAGCCGTGACCCTGAGGATCAGCGCCGGCCTGAAATATGATGTGCACGCTTATGAAGACGCAGAGAGAGGATGACGGCGTACAGGAGAAAGAGCCAAGAAAAAGGAAAACATTAATAAAGCTGCCCTTGAGAAATATAATAACCTGCGATTATTTGCTCCACTAGAATAACTCTGCTGATCATATTTTCCGTTTCCAAAGCGGGCTACAATTTCCTGCTGGCTGCATCAACCTCTCAGAGAAGGAAAGGATCATTATGAAGTCATTCATACCCGCCAAAATAAACTACAGGCACAATTCATTTCAGCTTAATGTATTTTTGTCCACGCTCACCACAGACGGTGGTCTTCAACCAGCGACCAGAGACCACAGACACGGTGGAAAAGATGTTTTCATCCCGGGTACAGTCTGTGCTCTGCTCATAGTTTATTTAAAGGTTCTCTGACAGACTGTGAATGTGTGTGTTAAAGTCACACATGTAGATCACACAGTGAACACACAATGTGACCAAAAGTAAGTGGACACCAGTCTGCACCAGTGTATTCTGACATTCGATGGATGTTGTTTCCACACTAACAGTCCAAAATGATCATTGTTGCAGCTTTATGAGGATTTAGATGATGGACTTTGCGTGTCTGTCTGCACACTTAACTTGTCTGTTCTGACCTCATCACAGCTCATCAGACTCTACAAATGCTTAACTGCCTGGACAGGGAACCAGCTGACACACATGGTGCCTGGCTGTCCACATACTTTTGTCTATACAGAGACAAAGGCCCTGCTAATGTTCTATGCACACATTAAACACTGCTGCCATCTGCTGGCAGGTTTCAGCTGCAGGTCTCTATTCAACCTGATCATGTACTGAGTAAAGAATAGAAATTAGAGAGTCATGTGCATACCTGCTGGACAGTCACTGACACAGGTGGAGCACGGTGAAAATGCTTTGGTGACACATATTTGTATGTGATTTTGTTTCTACAAATCTTTCTCGTTATTGAGGAGCACCAACAAAAATGATCAAAGGAATCTGAGGGGGAAGTGAGGGCTATTTATATGGAGAAATAAAAAAACAAAAGCTGCTTACTAACCCTAACCCCAGCTACACACAACTAAGATCCTCTAAAACTCAAGGAGGAAAACTAAGAAACAGAAAAAGTAACCACCAGACTCTAAATGATAATAAATAGTGTCCTGCAATTCTGTTTTCAACCAGCAGGGGTCAGAGTGGAGCACAGTCAGAAAGCTGCACTCACACTGCAGAGCAGCATTCATCCTGACTGCACTGTGCTGTGCTGCATCTCAACTCATTACACTCAGAGGGAACACACACACACACACAAACTATCTTTTCTGCCCCATTTCTCCCTCTCAGCAGTGAGCAAACAAGTGTTTCTGTGAATGTGAAGTGCTTCTGTGTGTGCATATGTGTGTGTGTGTGTGTGTGCGTGCGTGCGTGCGTGCGTGTGTGCGTGCGTGTAAAAGCCTGAGTCATCCTCAGCGTGCCTCCCTGCATTCAGCTGGCAGAGTTTCAGACAGACAGGATCCATATGGAGCCAGCTGGGCTCACTGTGACTCTGCAGATATCTGACAATCTGACCACATTCAGAGAAATGAATAAAAAACCAAAACACAGCGCCGTATGGATGCATCTTTATCTCAGCCTGTGTGTTGTTTTTATGTGTGAAATGTTTTTTTTGTACTGACCAGTCCTGTGAGTGATGGAGCAGACTGTCCCAGAACCTGGCTCCTCATACGGACCAGGCTGTTGACCTCTCCTCCGGCTGATGCTCCCCCGACAGCTCCGGCTCCTCCGAAGCCTCCAGAGGGCCCCTGCCAAGCCAGCTGACTCACCCCGGCATGCATGCTGCTGGACAGAGGCAGCAGCTGCTTACCTGTGGAGGGATGGAGGAGAAGAGCAGTCATAACCTGCTCAAACGACCTCAGTATGGATCTAAAATATCATTACATGGCTGCAGTTTGGGAGACATTTAGCAGTTAATCTGAGCTGAAAAGGAACAATAGAAAGAAGAGATGGATTTGTGGTGCAGGAGAAATGCTGGGAGCTCATCAGGAAAAACAGGAGAGCTGGAAACTCTGAGCTTCAAGGATTTGTTTGGAGAACCGCTGCCTGTGGACACAAACCCTTCATTTGTCCTAACCCTGCACCAGGACCAGATTTAGGTCACCATATTACAGCAGTGAAACTTTAACAAGAATCTGAGGTTAGCCCTGTCAGCTCTGATGATCTCAGTGTGTATTGACTGTGTGTGTTGTACCAGTCATGGCCATGCTGCTGCGCCGGGCCCGGCTCTCATCCTGGCTCAGCTGTCGGTGCAGTTTAGATTTGGTGGCAGACGTTGCCGCTGGCGACAGGTCAGGATTACTCAGCTTCCTGAAGAGGAGAGGAGGAGGAGCTGCAAACTCCTTCTGGAGAGAAGAAGAACATGAACATGCCATTAGAAAAAGAAAAAAAACACCTTCATTTTTCTATCAGCTACTGACTGAGTTTTTATAAATAATAAAGTTAAATGTCCTAGATATCCTAAACCCAGTTTAAAAAAAATCCCAGGAAGTGCAGGCCGGCTGTGTGGATCCCTGTGAGAGCAGGCGGAGAGCCAAAATAAAGTCATAAAACACACAGCTAACCACTCGCTGACACCACATCTCCTTCTCACATGGCCACCGCACACACACTTCTATGCCTCAACAGAAAACCCACACACACCTGTTTTTCACACCCTGCTGCAGTTAACAGTTAGAGGCCTTCCACAGGCAGATGTTGCTCTGCTCTGTCATCAACAAACAAACCACAAGACGCTTCACTGTAAAAACTCCTCATTCAGATTCAGTGACGACCTCAATTTTAATTTAGTTCAACATTGTAATAAAGTCAAAGTTTCCTTGGACTTTCCTCACATCCCAAAGTGCAGCCAACACACACACACACGAAAAAAAAAGTGGAAACATCTGCCGTTGCCGTGGAAACAAGGCCTGCCCGGGCTCATATCTTCCTCTCTCTCTTGCTCAAAGACCAGCGCTTGACGACAGTTTTCCAGGAACATCTGGACAAGCCTTGTGTATGCACACACACACACACACACAGATCCCAGATGGCTGAAAGAGTTTTAGTGAAAGCTTCCGACAAGTAAAACATGAACCAACCGCTCCCTAAAAAAAAACACTAAACACAGTGATAAACACAGAGGCAACCTGCAGCCATTAAGTCAAGCTGCAGCAAATGAGCCACAGCATTCAGCGCCTCATGCTGCATTAACATAGAAACAGCCTCACACTGCTGCTCCTCTGTCCCTCACATATCAGGGCGGCCCTCCACCTGTGCAGTGTTGACTGAACTCCTACAACCTGAGAGGAGGAAGCTCGGTGTAACACATGCTGCAGAATACATTTGAATTTATTGTCTGCTTGCTGCAGCTCCTCGTTGCACCAGCAGGTGGCAGACAGGCAGAGGGAGCTGTGTGACCAACCTGCTGATCCGAGCTTCTTACTAGGCTGAGGGGTCAGTGTGTGTTTGTGCCAGGCTGTCACCACACACACACGCACACACACACACACACTGCAGGTCAAAGCATAAAAGCAGAGCACTTGTGGAACTGTGTGTGTGTTCAGTTATTAGCTCCACCTGTCTCCAAACACACCCGTCTGTCTGACATGGTGAACATCAAAGCGCACAAACATGGTTACTGTTTGCAAAAGGAAATCAGTGACGGAGCAGGAGGTGTGTTTTATTTACACTGCAGAGCGACACCTGCTTCTGATGCATGATAGTCCACAGAGCTGCCACCATTAAGCCATTTAGTTTTCTTTGTTAACTTCAATAATAAAATGTGTCAAATGTACAGGTGGTAAAGCTGAACCTGCCTTCACTCATACAGTTACTGCATGATAAGCTATTTCCTTAATACTTCCGCAGCTAATTAACCCTGTGCTAATCCTCACATATCTTACTTTGCCTGCAAGGCGTTATAGTGTAGCACAGCACCTGTGAGACTCCCATCATCTCACAGTAACCTGCCTGGTTCAGCTTTCTACATTTATCAGGATGTTTCCTTCATCAGCTTCTTAAACAGCTGCTGCTTCTTTTCCTCTCTCATAACAAACATCAGTCACATCATATAAAATGCTGTTTCTCTGCTTCCTCCATGAATCTCTCCTCCCACACGGCTGCTGGTTGACATGTTAAATCAGAGATTTTGAAAATCTACAGGATTCTCTCTGCTGCTCTGCTGCCTGACTCTCCAAAATAGAAGCAGCATGCATCTCTTTCAGAGCAGCTACGGTTCTGCGACGCTTCTCAAATGTGCTGCCGGTGTGTGTAAATACTGAAAACATTTCACAGCAGCTATCACTACACCGTGTAAATCACTAGACTTAGTTTTTAAATAAGCTTATCCTGACTAAAAATCAATCACTTAGTTCCTCTTTTATTTTTATTTTATTTATAGTATCCAAGGACACTGTGTTGACAACAAAAAAATTAATGTGATTGTTCGCAGCTTTGCTTTCAAAGAAGAGTTTCTCTGTTTGGATCCATTTAGTGAACAGGTGCAAAGGAAATGGGTCGGATACAGACTGCATAAATCAATCAGAAGAAATGATCAGAAGTTACCAATAAGCTTTGATTTTCAGTTAAACAACAGCTTCAAAAAGAGGAAGGAGTGAAATAATCCAGCAGCTTTTATCTCAGCCATGATGCAGATTATCTGTCAGACAAAACACTCATCTTTCAGTGTGAGATCCAACATCAACTGTTCCAAAGTGACATGAATCAAACAGCCACACAAAAAGCAGAAAAACTGAGGAGGAAGTGAAACCAGGTTTTCATAACCTCTTGAAAAGCTCTTCCTCTTCCACCCCACAGCTTCCCTCTGCTCTCCTGCTGCATCACATTCAGGCCCACATTCATCTTTTGTCACATCCTGCGGCGAGCCGAGCCGCACTTTAATGTAACGCAACGCACATCTACCATCTATCACAACTGTCACTGAGCACCCAGCTGGGATTTTCTCACAAAAACACACACAGAAACCGTTACTACACACACACACACACACACACACCTCATCAGAGAGGCATCATGTAGGTTAAATAAATTCTGCCACCCGCTGACAGACGCTCTTCTCCCACACTCTCATAATTTTATTGCAGCTTCAGGCCCACACAGCACAAAAGGGCCAGAATCAATCTCTGGTATTGTTCATCTGGCAGCAGAGGAAGGCCAGCGATCCAAAAGGTGATTTAAAAACTCTCCTGGCTGCCGAGTGTGTTGTTCAATGAGCTGATCGCTGAGGGAAGTGCTGCAAAATCACCCCAAGAGAATTTTAATGCAGCAGCTACACACACACAGGCAGAAAAGCACTGTACAGCACAGAGAAGCATGGACTGCAGGATGACTAACAGTTTGTTGTTGGGATTGTCAGTGGTTGATTTAGTGAGGAAGCAACCACAAAGCCTGGTGTTGTTCACAAAAGCAGTGCGTGGGCGTGTAGGCTGATCACTAGAGAAGTAATGGAGAGTTCCCTCAGCTTCAAAACAGACCACAGTGGAAGAAGGATTTCAACATTCAGCTTTTGTTTTTAAGTTTTCCTGTTGACTGCAAACTCTCTGGGTACCTCATCTTTGGTGCCATCATATAGTTTGAGCATGCTTCACTGTTTACAATACACCAAGCAGCACAAGTAGCTCACAGAGGCTACATCCACACAGAGTGCTTTTGGTTGGCACTGTAACCACAGAAACACACCAACAACAGAAAAGAAGACATTGGGGATGCTAAAAAAAAACAAATGTCTTCACAATAGGCTGTGAAATATGGTCCTGGAAAGTTAATAAACAATGAGCCAACCCCCCACTCCTCATGGCTATAACATCTGTTTGCTACATTAGCAAGGTTAGCTAGACTATATTGACAACACAATCTATCATCCATGCACTAAAGCTGCAGGAGTAGCAGCAGGGCGAGCAGAGACACTCAGACCTCCACAGAGCTCCTCCATCTCCAGATGGATTCCATGGAGCTTCCAGGTAAACCAAGAGCTGTAAAGTCACCAGCAGGCAGGATCAGTGGACCCCAAAGACCTCAACCCAAACCTCTGCCTCAAGTGTTCAGAGACGGGGTCAAATCTAAATGAAAAAAAAAATTTAATATAAGAAGCAGCCTTTTCCGTCTGCTTCATGTTCTGGCTTTATTTTGAGTGCAGCTCATCAGTGATCAGCCCGGGGATGTTTGCAGACAGACAGTATATAATGTATGTGTGCCAAATGTAATTAGCACCTCAGCGACAGCAGCTTCTCCTCTGAGAACCATCACCATTTGTTCCCTCTGCTCCTCTAAGGTGAGCCCAAAATGTCAGCCATCATTCTGTGTCAGCAACCTAAAGGCACATCATGCACTTAAACAGACTATGAAACATTCCAGCCTCCTCAGGGACTGATTGTTGTCTGGGCCTGCTGGTGTTTCAGACCTGGTTCTGCTGCTGTTTGTCCTCCAGCTACAGAGGGCTGAAAGTGCCCGAGCAGATGGTGGAATGTGGAATAATCCCAAAGTTCATCACCTGCCCTGAAGTTCTGTCAGCGCAGACACAGCCTGAATATTCATTAACACCGTTCATTATGGCAGCAAACAAGATTCACAAACCTGTAACTCCTGTTTATTCATACATACAACATCAGTGACTCCTGAAACTAAATATATGATCATTGAGATGAGGAAAACACGAGTAAAGGGGAAGAACATTTAAAAAGTAACTGAATTAGAGAGGTTTGGACCAACAAAAATATCTTATTGTACATAAAACCACCTGTCAAATCTTCCTGCCACCCATGTATGGATTATGGGTCAGCCTGGCTGCTCTGTCCGTTAGGGTTAATTTCACGAAGCGTCTGTGACCTTACATATTTAGACACCTGACACCTTTTTTACCAGATCGGTAAAAAAAAAAGCTACCAAAAACTCACTGCCCTGCGAGCTACGGCAGCTTCAGCATCGGCTGTTTTGCCTCCAGCTATGCCCCGCCCACTAAAATGCGTCACATGTTTACTAACAGTTAAAGAGTCTATAGATAAGTCATATCTTTCATCTGATCCAAACATTTTACATGATGCATTCAAGGACCATCAGAAAGTTTGTGTGTGTGTGTGTGTGTGTGTGTGTGTGTGTGTGTGTGTGTGTGTGTGTGTCAAAGTTTTGTCTGAAACTTGCACACACCTCATCTGGCAGTGCATTGGTTTCATGGAGGTGCTCTTGCAGTGTAGCTGTTGTAGATTAACAAATACTTTTCTTTATACTTCTTTCTCTTCCAGCCACTGCATTAATCAGATCCTGGAGAGTGTCAGCCACATCCACCAGCATGATATTGTGCACAGGGACCTCAAGGTGAGCCATCATGTCCAGTGGTGAAAAACACTGATAACTGATAAACACTGAAAAGCACCGTGTTGGGAATTAAGATGAAAGGAAATTTAGAGGTTCACATGCGCACACATATATAAGCATACATGTGCGCACTCAAACAGACGTCATGCAGTGACGTCAAGAACAACTTACAGTGAGCGTCATCCTTCTCCTCACCGGCGTTCTGGTCTACTTATTTATCCATTCTCCTCCCCACTGCATGTTGGTACCCCTCCTCTTTTTCATCTGTTCCCCTCATCCCTCTCCATCCCTCCACTCTCTGTCCCCTCCCATCTCCTCCCTCCCTCTCCCCTGCACTCACTGGTGAGGATTGACGAAAGCAGACCAGCTGCTATTAATAGCAGGTCGGTGGGTGAGATGATGCCCGGTGACGATTCCCCTTGCAGCATACTTGTTCACCCCATGCAGTAACAAGTGACACCTCCTGAGCTGGAGGGGCTAATTTTAATTAATTTTAACAATACAATGAATGACAACAGCAAGATTTAAATCTGACTGCTCCATATTTTTTATTGCGAGAGTTCAGAGTCCAAACTTTAAATGGCTTACTTAACAATAGGCTCTATTACTTTTATGTGACAATGCAACATTAAGCCATTACTCAAAGAGACAGTAAACTATTGTTTTTTATGTGAGTGAAGTAAATTGACTCGTGTTGCTTTCCATTGATTTTTAGACTTCATACGGATGTTATGATATCAAATGATCTCTGAGAGCGAAGCCTTTCCAGGGACAATAATGAAGATAGATGATGAGGGCAGTGGACAGAAATGTATTACATTAAGTTGTTAATGCACTGTTGCTGTAACGGTTAATGTCTTTTCATTAATCTAAACCTATGCAGGTATTTATAAGCAACAACAGTTCTTTAGGGCTATACTTAACTGTTCAAACTCTGAAAGTTGGTTTGTATTTTGGCCAAATGAAAATTAATGCTGTGGACTTAGCATGATCCTACACTCAGCCATAAGTCACCACTTTCATATGTGTTTTGAATCATCTAAAAATATAGTTAGCTTTAGTCACAGTCACACTTGTCAAATTTCAGAACCTGCCCAGGATTTAAGGGCAGACAGATAAAGTAACCAAGTAACCAGTGCTGGAGTATTTATCAAAGCAGAGCTTAAATTGGACAGCTCTTTGCTAAAACGTTTGCTGAATATATTGTGCCTTTTCTGCTGCCTCTCAAAAATACAGTTAATGCTGCTTGAACATTTCTTTGAGAAAGAGTCTCCCAGTCATTAGACAGAAAAAAGTCAAAACCCGAAGCAGCATCTGTGCTGGAGTCATAAAAAAAATAATAAAGCCATCAAAATGTGGCATGGAGAGCTTTGACCTCACATACAACAGCGTCATATTTTTGCCTGTCTGTCATCTTGGGAGGGCCAATTGCTAAAGGGAAAACAAGAATTAGACAGAAAGAGTTGGGTGCTGTTGGCTGGTGGCAGGATGAGTTGCCATGGTAACTATAGGGTGAGGTCACCCGGCTGCTGCAGCGCCAGCATAGGGACTCATTATGCCACCTCCCATCTATCTATCTCTGTCTGTCTGTCTCTCTGTTCTTCTGTTGCTTTCACTCCAGCTCTCTGTCCTCCCTTATTCTCTCTTGTTTCCCATTGTTCAGCTCTGGCTGTTGAAAGAGGAAAATGTAAATGGTGATAGGACAGAAGCATGATAAGGTAGAAAAAGAAATAGACCGACAGACGACAAAATGAAACCACAAAGATCACATCGAGGTAATGAGGACAGAGATACAAAAACCTTTTCTCAGAAGACAGACCACAACATTGTTGTCAGTATTTAAACTGTTAATCCCGCTCAGGGTCACCAGTCAATGACACGTGGTGTTATTGAGGCCTAAGAATTAAATAGGTACAGGAACTCAAAGGTCATGTGACCCCTGCTCACCAGGCTTACCTTCATGATAATAAAGCAGTTATTACTAGTCATGAAGCTCACTAGTACTAGCTGACTCTAACTCCCTGGCTCTCAATAAACAGAGGCGATCTGTGGAGCAGCTTGAGATGGCATTAGAGCTGGAGTATATGACATTTCTGCTTATGAATCAAACATTTTAGGAATGTGGTCATTGAACAGACCACATTTAGACTACAGATTACCTGCTCATACACACAGAGTGGTGAGGCAAAATAAAAGTGCAAGTGTTTTGGCATTAGCCACTGAGCCAAAACACAAGCTGCAGGCCATAATGAAAAAAACAATATAAAAGGTGTCTATTTCCCTCTCCTTGTATTGTTCTCAAGTGAGAAAATCTGTGACATAAGAAGCAAATTCAAATGTGGAAACCAAGAAAACAACAAACACACACGCAGGGAAAAAATGCCCTTTAATATCTAGTCCTGACCTTTTTCATGACTCGTAAGGACAGAGTCAAAACACTGTTAAATCCTGTGACAGCTGACTGAAAGGTCTTTCCTTTTGGGGAAACCTTTGTAGGCAGTTTGACCACATCATGCCTCATTACTACTATAGATGTCATCATGCTCCTGCAGCTCATCCAGTCATGCAGACAAGCAAACGGAGCATTTCTTAAAAGAGGGTACATGCTCATCTGTTCTGCCCTTAATTATTTTTTTTCCTTGTTGTTGCTTATAATTCTGGTGTGACATGCAAAGGTTTACTCAAGGATAAATACAGTTTTACTTGCACTTTCATAAATGTGAGTAATTTTGGCGACATGATATTTTGTAACATCATTTTGGGAGAAAAGATATTTGCCAGAGGAATTTTTTTCATTATGTCTTTCTCATTGTGTGTTGCAGCCAGAGAACCTACTACTGGCCAGTAAGATGAAGGGAGCAGCGGTGAAGCTTGCAGATTTTGGTCTAGCCATTGAGGTGCAGGGGGACCAACAGGCCTGGTTTGGTGAGTTAGCCATCCATCCATCCAGAAAAACATCACCAATGCTGCAGAACATAAGTTTGGTTAATTATGATAAATACATTTTTTTTAATCATTGTTATTGTATTATATATGAAAAGTAATCATAACCACCATTTGTGGCTCGTAATTATGTGGCAAATATTCATGTAGTTCTATAATCAAAACAGTGTCAAACATGTCCTTATTACTTTTTTAATGTTGATACTATGTTAAAATGTGATCAACCTGAAGCTAAGACATGTGATAAACTTTCTAGATACTAATTAAATATGTTCTGTAGGTTTTGCAGGAACTCCAGGGTATCTGTCCCCAGAGGTGTTGAGAAAGGACCCGTATGGCAAGCCAGTGGACATCTGGGCATGTGGTCAGTTATACAGATAGAGGTCAAATCCATGTTTTTCACTATTCATATACAGTTGTGTATGCCGCTGTCCATCCTGTCTGACATTGGTAAACGAACATGTGATTCTCCTCTTTTTTCCAACATTCTGTCTTTTTTTTTTTGTGACCACTTTTTAAGGCACTACTGCAATTACTTTTCTTAAGTCCAATCATGTCATTGTATCAATTAAGTAAAGGTTTTTGGTTGTTTGTCAGGTGTGATCCTGTATATCTTGTTGGTGGGATACCCTCCTTTCTGGGATGAGGACCAGCACAAACTGTACCAGCAAATCAAAGCTGGTGCATATGATGTAAGTTCTCATATTTTTTTTTACTGTAAGTTATGTAAAAAAGTTTTATCTCCAACCAATCAAAACAATGCCAGAGGCAGTCATTAGCATCTCTATGATATATCACAGCATATCTTTTATACCGTTTTTAGTAGTCATATTACCCTCAATAGTTGGGTTGCTGGGACCTTATGACATTTCACAGTATGGCTTCAAAGAGTGATGACTTGATAAAATGAAGACTCCATTATGTTTGTGAAACTACTGGACTCTTATATAAAAGTTGAATTCTAAGTGAACTTTTTAAAATATAATATTTGAGTGGTGAAAAACAGTTCCATTGCCTCATGATCCTTCAGGACACTTTCACTTCAAATCTTGTCAAATGACTCAAATCTTGTCAAATGACTCACTATGAATTCTGCCATGAAAATAATAATGAAAAGTGAATTTTACTTTTTAATTGCTTGCTTCTTATTATTGTATAATTCTCATTTGGCGGTTAAAAAAACTGAAACCTTATGAAAGCAACAGGCTTATTTATCAGATCTTGTCATAGTCCTGTGGGAGATAGGAATTTATTACCCGTATTCATTTCCATAATTGGAAGCAACCTAATCTAATAAATGTGCATAATATGAGCAGTCATGTGAAGTGACTTGTAATAATGTGCACTTCTTGAATATCATCACTGTCATGCAAATATCTTGAGTTTTTTTGGTAATAACTGATGCTTGATTGTCTATGGGCAGTTTGAATTGTTTTTTAGAGTAAACATGTTTGTAGTGGGGATCGAGGGCAGCACGCAAGTCTGCTCCACCTTCTCATGATGTCTGCAATGTTCTAGAGGCTACACAAGCTGTGATATTTCCAAAACATTACTTAACTGTCCTTAGATAATAGTGTTTAAATTTAAGTTATAAGCTGATTAAAGTGTGAATCTCAAAGGTATTGCATAAACATCTAAACCCCAAGATCTGCTAGCTACGTAGATTCATGCCTAAAAAATGTCAAAATTGCACTGAATTACAGAAATGTCAAATGACTTTCTAGAGATTCTTGAATCAGCAATTAACCATTTTGTAAAAAGAAAAACAAGAAATTCTGAAAAGCAAGGAGACTATGAGTTATTTTCAAACAGAGGAGACAAAAATATAGATGACTGAAAAACACACATATAAGATCACACTGTTTTCATAGAGGTACAGGATGTTAAAAAAATACCAAATCCATTTCCCACTGTCTTGGCTCATCCCTGGGACGAACTGTTCTACATGTTCATGTGTGTTTTTCAGCAAATGTGACATATGTGCATACTTCACATCCTCCTTATCTTCCTCCTTCAGTTTCCTTCTCCAGAGTGGGACACAGTGACCCCTGAGGCCAAGAATCTGATCAATCAGATGTTAACGATTAACCCTGCCAAAAGAATAACTGCCGACCAGGCCCTCAAGCATCCCTGGGTCTGCGTAAGTCACACTTGTCTTTTCCTTTGTTTTTCACATCAAAGGAAATCTTCCTCAGCATGTAAAATACTGATGTATCTGTTCGTGCCAGCTTTAGACAATTTATGTCACATTCTTTTCTCAGTCTACCTCATTAAGCAGTCAGAAATGACTTGATGTCGGAGTAACTTGGCAGGACACTATGAGCAGCAGAGCTCACACACACACACACACACACACACACACACACACACACACACACACACACACACACACACACACACACACACACACACACACACACACACACACACAC
>JAVQJX010039422.1:0-16102 GCA_036025115.1 Ambassis agassizii
AGCTGTTTTCTCCAATACATGCTCGACTATAACAGAAGCAGACCACCACAGGAGTCCAATAGAAGCACCATACTGCATTCATGTGGGTAAGGTCAGGGTAACTGAATCAGGTCTTATAAGCTATCATCATCATCATCATCATCATCTTTATCATCATCATCAGCATGAGGTACTGTACCGGCTGTGGGGAGGCTCGCTGAAGCAGCCTCAGGCATTGTGTGAGTTTGATAGACCTTTATTGTTTTTTTTTCTATGTTAGCACTGCTCATCTGTGTTCACTGGGACAAACAGAAAAAAAAATCTGTCTCATCTGATCACAAAAGTCTGCCTGACAAAAAAAAAAAAAAAAAAAAAAAAAAAAACAGTTCTCAACAGTTAAAGAAGTCCAAAGACAAACACTAACTTTCACTATATCATTCATTTATTTAATTCCTTTGCCCTACATTGGTTTTTAGTAACTAAAGTCAGCCTTGGATTCAGAGAGGTAATTCTGAAATGTACAGCACAACATAAAATTAAAACTTGGTAGACTGATGAGAAAAAAAAACATTTAGAGGTCAGTCTGAGGGAAGTCGTGACGCTCTAAACTTCTCCCTCCATCTCTCACAACGCAGGTGCAGACTTGTTAAGTGTTATAGAGAGAGACAGAAAACGATGCATTTACTGTACGTGTGACTCTATTGTACATGTTTACAGATATACAGTTATCTTGTCGTACACAGTGACATTTCAACGACTAGAGTTGTTCTACATTCTACACAGGAGACAAGGGTTTTACACCAAGTTCAAGAGTCCTGTCAGTGTATTTTTGCAGCTTTGTCTTCAAATCAACCCCAGAGTAATGCTGTTGTCAAATAGAGCTGGTAAGATCGGGTTGGGTTGTTATAAAACTCTTTTTTTTTTCTTTTCCACAAGTGAATAAACTTTTTTTTTCTTTCTCAAAAAACCTGGAGGTACAGTTGGGAGAAACAGGAGGTACAGTTGGTTAGTTTCTGTTTGTATCTTTCTGCGATGGTAAAATCAGTACACAACATCCACATTCAGAACCACATCGGGCAGGTATGTACCCCTTAGATCCTGCTATTCATTCCTTTCTAGCAAAAAAAATAAAAAAATAAAAAATGGACTTCCAAATCCTTTGATGTGAATAGTTAAGAGGTTGTATGGCGTCCAGGCAAACACAGTCCAACACAGAGTTGACTACGCTTTACAAAGTTTCACAAGTTGGCTGGACCTGAAGAGTGTACAGATTACTGTAGATCTTTTTTCGCATTTTTTTTCATTAAAAAAGAAAATTAAAAACGCTCAAAATGATCAGTTAACAAGGCATACAAAATGTGGAAAAAGGGGAAATGAAAGACTGGACTGAGGTACCCTGAAGCCTGAGGTAGATCACAATACTGACATGCGCACTGTTCACATCCTGACCAAAGTTAACGCGGTGGTTCACTTTACTGTTCTCCTATTTTTTCAGGTTTTTTTTTTTCATTATATTATTATTCATAGTCTAGTTTTCAAGAAAATAAACACTTCCCTTCAAAATAATATGGCAGTGTCCCACTGAGGAAAAAAAGGACTTTGTTTCTTTTTTGTTTCTTATCAATAGCTCTCATCACAAAATAGGAAAAAAATAGATTCATAAATATTACTCTCTCTTTTTTATATATATATACACATACACACACGCACGCACGCACGCACACACATGGAGAAAGCTGTGCGTATTGGCAATAACCTTGCGTCTGGAAGATGAAGCAGATGTTTGGGTGATGTTTGAAAAGGTGTTAAAATAAGGCAACAAGCTTCCATGGTCTCCAAAGTAAAGCACAAAAGGACACCAGGACCTGCATGTCCAGTGCGCTCCCTCAGCAGGCGGCCAGCTCGCCAAAGACAAATACAAACAAAGCAGAAAAGTGAGGATGACAATCTGTGTGTCGTGTGCTGCTGGCCTGACCTGCTGGAACACGGCAGGGGTGATATTTTTCTAAAAAAAAAAAAAAAAAAAAAAAAGGCTGCATATCGTACATTCACAGCTGTCATGCCATTTTTTTTTTTTAGAAAGCTCCCTGACAAGAGAGGGTTAAAGCCAAACGCGGCTGCGGTCACGTTTGTGGTTGTGTGTGTACCACAGGTCATACAGTGCCTCCTTATAAACTTCACCCACACCCTCTAGTCTCAAAACTTTTCTTTTGTTTGTTTTTTTTTGTACCCACCAACCCAAACCCTGTGCCCACTTTCAGGGCCCTCAGCTCATATGTTACGTTGGCCCTTTGTGACGTCCTCTTAAGGCTGAGGGTGTGGCAATTGGTGCACGCTCAAAAACAACTGATAAGAGAGGGTGCACCATTTTTTTTTTAAGATGTCGATTTTTGCTCTGATGGTCAAGGATAGTCCTCTGATTTAGTTTTAATAATAGGACAAGCATGAATATAGACATGGTGTTCTGTACAGCATGAGAGAGTGATTAAAAAAAAAACCCTTGTTGCATTTTAACCTCTGCTGAGCAAAAGTGGCAGTCAGTTCGATGTTGTCAAAAGGCTATGAAAAGTTTTTACCCGACTAAAAATAATAAAATGATGCCAGATGAAGGAGAGTGATGAGAAGCAGAAATCAGCAGAAAGAAAGAAAGAATTTTAAAAACGCGTAGCATCAGATATGAATGGCGAGACATGTGAAAGGGACGTTCTCTCTTGCATTGGCACTCACACAAGCTTGTTACAAAGACTCGTTCACCATATTTACTTATGGGAGGGGAGATGGGGGTTCATTTTGGATTTCAGTGGCCTAAAATGGGAACAAATAAGGAAAACTGTTTTGTGTGGCATTCACAGCCTAATCAAATGTCTGGAACAAAAAAAAAAAATTAAAAAACTACATCAGGCTGTACTGTCATTTTGATAGAAAAATAACAGTGCATACTCCCAGCGTGTATCAATATACTGTTCTACTCTGTATTAATACTGCTAAGGATACTTAATCTCATATTCTAAATATCTCAAATGCCTGTGAGAGAAGGTGTCCATTGTCGCTCGCTCTCGTTCTAACCCAAAATAACAATGCCTCTTATACGCTTGTGTTAAAACAGTTGCTGTATCTGTTTGTTAGGCCTATGTTAGTCCAACTAAAGAGATAACATTATGCAGGGCGACATACTATTTCCTGTTTTTTCAACCCTGAAGACAACAGTTTTCCAAATTCTCTGCCATTTCCATTTTACTTCTTTTTTTTTTCTTTTTTTTTTTGGTCTTTTTTTATTTTTCATTTTATCAGCGCGGCTTCTCCCACTCTATCTGCTCTCACAGGGCTGGCAGTGCACACAATGCCTCTCAGCCTTTGGCTCTCACTTGTTTCCCCCATAGCAAAGTTCTTTGGTTTTGATCCCGGTGCTGCTGGTCTGCCCTGCATGTCCCCCTCTTGGCCTTGGCCTTAGTCTGGGTAGGTCTCTGTCCGTTTGGGAGGGCTACATTCAATGGCTGGTGCCCACTGGAGCCACCTCACTGGTCACTTGGAGTGTTGCGGTGACACGGCGGCGCCTTGCTGGTGCTTCTGTTCCTGCTGTTTAACCTGCTGAATGATCTCCCGGATCTTCCTCTGTGCAGTCTGTTGAAGAGTCAAATGGTAATTCATGATCAAATATCTGTGGGAGAATAATGTCAAATGTTGGCTTGTATTTAACCGTCAGGTGTGTAAATATCTGTCTGTACTGGTCTGTGATCAGTCTGCAAACACGATAAAACTGTAAACAAATAGTTCTGTTGTCATGGAGATAGATCTGCAAGTTGTTACACCTTTACTGAGCTTGCTGCTCGTGCAAAGATCCATTTCCGTGACAACTGAGCCATCCATCTGTTCATGAACACAGTGATATGGTTGCATGTATTTCATTGAAGCACAACCTGAAGATGAATATTTGATTCATTATTTTTAACATGTTATACATTAAATTAAAATAGTTTGTATTAGTTAGGCTGTACTGTTATAAAGTGTGTATTTTATTTATCCAGTGTACTTGTGGTTGTACTTCCTCTTTTCGATGGAGACTTTCCTTGGCAAGGAGAACATGTACAATCCACAAACAAAATTCTGTCAATGTTCTCTTGCTTTTTGTTTACAGGCATTGAGTGCATGTACACAAGAAAGAAAGGATGTGCTGTTCCTCCGTGCATTGCTCTTGTTCTGCACGTTGGCAAATCCATTGATTTAGTTTTGTGTACCTGGCTGGCAAAGAAATGCCCACTGATTTTCACAAACACCTCGTCGTTCTCGTCAGGAGTTTGGTCCCGCGGTACGATTACCTCAGCACTCGTAAGGTTCTGCAACTCATTTACCTGAAACACACATCGTGCTGCTTTGAATTTCACCAAAAAAGCCTTCCTTACTGAACACGCACAGCATTACTCAGGACAGTCTGAAAGCTCCTTTGAAAACAAAGACACCTGCCAGTAAAGTGCATTAGTAAATAAAAAAAAAAAAGAGGGAGCTTGTTGTTTGTTTATGTATTAATGGCATCATCTCTGTGCAGAGTGTGGCTCTAAGAAGATGATACAGGTGTGTGTGAATCAGATTTCTCACACATCTAGATAACTGTATGGATTTTGGTGTGCAAATGGATGATCCAGCATCATCAGACACATTAAGAAAGCATCCAACAAACTAAACTGATGACCATACTACACAGGGGAGGTCCTGTGCGACACGCAGCTCGAGGGCCTGTCCCGTTTGATCAGCTGTCTCTCATGATGACCTGTGTGGACTAGATGTCACACTGACTTACATACAGTGATGCACTTTTAAGCGAGCTGTTTTAAAGTAAACGTCTGGAGCATGGACTCACCGTCTTGCCACCTTTGCCGATGACTCTGCCAGCTGCAGTTGAGGGAACCTTGATGTGCGTCTCCAGTTTGACCTCCTCCTTCGCTGAGAAGAAGTTCTCCTCTTTCAGCTTCCCAAATATCCGACCTTGTGCCTAGAATACAAAGAAGGGTGTGGCATTAGGAAAACAGCAATCCATGGCTGTTTACTATTATGCAGGACATACGGTATGACACATTCATTTTGTTTTTTACCTTAAACTGAGCTTCTGGGGTTCCAGTAATGATGACCATCCTCTGAGTGACATCTGGGCTCTCAGCCGGGGCGATCTGACAGCACACATACAGGAGGTCAAATTACATGACCGGCTATTAGTCAAATTCATTTGGTCTGACTTCATGAATCATCAAAGCCGCAATTTCAAATATTCAGTATACTATAAATCAAAAATGATTTGCCTCTGATTGCATTATCTGAACTGCTCCCATTTCAGTCATAAAAAACACCTAAGCTGTTATCAAGCGCTGTTCCAATCTAATAATGTCTCCTTAGTGATTAGTGACATGAGGCCTTTAAAATGTAACCCACGTAGCTCCATACAAGTTGATTGGAGAGAAGCTTTCTACCCACTCATTGAAGTAAAACAAAATTGTTCAACCACCTTGATGGAAGCTCCAGCAAAGTGGGCGAGTTGTTTGATGTGCTGGCCCTTCTTGCCGATCAGGGCCCCGACTGCCTGAGTTGGAATAAAGAGGTAGACGACCTCCTGTTCTGGAGCCTGTTGCTGAAACAGAAAGGACCACACGGACGAATATTTATTAAGAAACTCTTCTGTTGATGGTAACACAGAGAAGAATTCAAAATCTTGCAAGAATTTTTATTTAACTTGTCAGATACTTGAGGGGGGAAAAAAAACGTTGACACCACATGCAAGGAAAACTAAATACAGCTCTCTTCAAGGCTTTTCTCTCTCTGGGTAAACATCGCCCTCTGGTCCAGTCTGAATGGAATATTTCCTATTAGGAGTGATGGCTGCTCTGTGTTTTTGTTTTTCTTAGCATGGTAACACTCATGTCGTTGAGGTTTATAAAGTGAATTTTTACGAGCCACTGGATAACTCTGGGCAGAAAAGTCCCCTTCCAGAAATATTTGTGGTGTTCTGGTGACTGGGCGATGGTGAGCAGGAATGCCGGACTCACTGTCACACACAGACTCATAGTGAGACGTCGTAATGTTCTGTTATTTACATTATCCTCTTAATTAGACTTATATCTTCTTTGTACATCCAAAATGTGTACAAAAACTGCTCTTAGATGGATGAAATAACGATAGCACATAAAAGAAGAAAAAAAAAATCTCTGATCACCACGGCAACACTGACTGTAGTGCAGATTTGATGGGACATACTGAGTGCTGGTGGGGGATGGCACTTGCTGGAGGAACCCCGTACAGGCCACTGAGATGTGAAGAGTGACTCTGAAAGTGAAGCAACAACAGGCTGATCAGATGGCATGTAGACACTCACCCATACATGTAAGGAGACACATACACAACTCCGGCTCTTAAAAGGGGGGATTTCAGAGCAGGAACTCAGGGCAGTGAATCACACACAACTTTCTTGACTATGAAGCACGCAAAACACATTCTCACACACTGTCTCACACCACTTTGGCTCGCCCTTTGTCGGTGAATGAGTGGAGACTTTTGTTTCACAGACAAACTGACTCATCTCTGGAGAAGATGGGGGAATTCTGATCGTTTACAACTGTGGACAACATCAAGCAGGAAGACCTGAGTCAAAGCTGTATTGTTTTTTTAAAGAGTGCTTCAATGGAAATTTGGTTTACCATGTGCTGCAAACAAATCATTTCATCAAATTAACACACCCACCCACACACACACATTTCATGGCTGTACTCACTAAGAATGGGTTGTATCCTGCTGGTGCCACAGGGGGAACTGCTCCTCGTGGTCCAGCAGCAGGGGGCAGCACCGGCAGACCAGAGGAGAAGATACCCAAGTTCAAACCTGGTATCAAGTTGGCCTGTTGCTGTGCAGAAGCAGAGAAGAAGCAGATTTATTTTCTGTGTCATCCAAATGTTTTATTTCATACAGTTAAAACAATAAATTGCAAAAAAAAAAAAAAATCCAAAATTATAATCAGGAAAATTACTCAGATTACTTTATCATTTTGTTATTTTTAGTAAACAAAAAAAACTTATAACTTATTAAAGTGTAGGTTTGAAAGGCACTGAAAAACCTGTACAATGCTAAAAAAAATGGCTATTTTTATTGATCTATTAAAAAAAGGACAGTTTTAGTGGCGTGACAAACTTCCTCAGATCATCTCTGAGGACATGCAGATTCCTTTGAATTTCCTCAAAACTAATATGTGTAATATCCAGAGTGTCTCGCTAGATGGCCCTAACCGCTCACTGTAGACTCGACATGACAGGTGCCAGGACTACTGGCAGCAGCCAAGGAGCATTTGATGGCATGCTGCGTGATACTCCTTGATGGTTATTTCTGAACAAATGTTTGGATATTCAAAAACAAAGAAGATAATAATGAATTAAAGTGAAAGCAGAAAAAAAAGCTTGATGTATTTCTGTGGACAGCATCATCACTGTTAATACAGTAGGCAGCGTGCAGCGGGAGATATCGTCACCATCTCTCTGACCTCGCTGGCTGCAGCACTGGTGATGTCATCGGGCCAGTGTGAAAGAGGAGCTGGGTGAGAGGGCGGCCTACAGATATCAGATGGATGCTGGGAAACGCAGTGTGTTACAGCAGGAACACAGACACACACAGTGGGGAAGTGAGTGTGAGTCAGAGGCTCCGTGAAAGAGGCAGACACACACACACACACACACACGTATGCAGGCATGCTGTGCTCAAAACATCGACTCACTGATGAGCTATTCAGCGATCGTTTACTGTTATCCATTTACCAAGCTGGTATTACCAATGCGGGTGGTAACATGCACTGAATGGACAGGCTATATTATCCTCCCCGCTGTCGGTCATCACTCGTCTCCAGTGTTCACCTGTCAGACCCTGTGAGTCATCTGACGATCATAACCGCACAAACAATCAACAGGCCTGCAGATGGTAACCTTCACGCTTACGTTTATAGCAGCAATGTCATTCTCGTAGGCTTCCCTCAGTTTCTTCATGATCTCCACCTCGGCTTTACAGCACACCTCCAAGCTGCCCTTCACCGTGATGGTCCTCTCAGGGTTGTATATGGTCAAGTCTTGTAACCTGAAAGGGAGAAAACATACATATACATAAAGAAGAAACAGAAAAGAAAATAATTCAAATGTAGTTTTATGAGGACTCACAAGAGAGAAGATGTTTAAAGCTTTCATTACAGTCTCGCAGAAAAATGTGTAATAACTCCACCACACAAACCTTAATAATTATCGCAAAAAAAGCTCTGCAAAAGTGGGACTGCTGTGATTCTTGGCCTGTTCTTTCTATAAAAAACACACACATTTGTAGAAGTAGGTGAAGGAGTCAGTCACCCAGGAGACCTAAGCTCCATTACTGTGTGAGTCTATTACTTTGTTTTAACTTTTGCTTTGTGCCGGTTGGATAGGTTTAGCAAAAGATTGTGATTAGAGTTAAAATCCACAATGTTAGCCACCAACTTTGGTGTGTTGCCAGGGTTACAAGCCCTCTGAAAAACAGGCATTTTGTGAGCCTTTAATGTGAACCTATTAGCTACAATATGACAGTTTTTTCTTTGAGTCTAGTAAATTCTAGCTGAACTACAGTTCCCATGATACAACTCAAAGATGTGCATTGGTGTTCACATAGCGTGAGATGAATAGCAGAGACAGGAAGTTAACAACAGTACATACTGTACTCTGCATCAGCAGGGTGTTATTGTGTAAATCACACTGAACAACAGATTCTTAAGACATCCATGCTTGGTTAGTTTCTTAATATTAGCACCAAGAATGAGACAGCAAAAACAGATAATGTGATTTCTAAACCTAACTAAAATAACCCCAGAGGATGAGTTTACATTCAAATCCTAGTTTAGGAACACAGGAGACATTGACAGGCTGAGACCTCATGCTTGGTGTAAAAAACGGTGGAATGTGCCTTTAAACATCTCATCCATTTGAAGGTCAGAATGAGAATAGAGATTATAGAAGAAATGTAAGCAGACACTCTAACAAGACATTTAGCTTCATTGTGATTTTGTTCATTTCATCATAAATACCAAGAGAACTTAAAGAGTGAAACACTAAATCTTTTGACACTTTTACAGTCATTGAATCAGCAGCTTTGATGCTTGCTTGAAGTTCATTGTTTGTTCTTTTACAAGATACTTAGTGAACTCGCAAAAAAGGGATACAAACTCTCCCAAACAGGTTCACAGAACCATCTTCTCTAGATGCAGTTGTTGTTTCTTGAGGCGGACCCTCCGTTCCTTCTACTTCACCTCCCTGTGTTGTTCTCAAGGCTCATTATGTCCTCAGAGCTTACAGAGACAGAGCAATTCATTAGCCCTAAATGAACGAAGGCTGGTGAGCACAGTCCGTTAAATGGGGTGTAATCACCACCTCTCTAATATCATGTTCTGGAGAGAAGGAGCTGTAATCAACTCTTCACGTTGGTTCTCTGACAACTCATTTAAGTGAAACCACATGCTGTGAGGTTAACGAGCACGCAGGAAGGAAGGTGTGGCTGCAAGAAGCTGAAACCTCCATCTGTTAATTTGTTAAATTGGTAACAGTCATAATCTTTGTGTCTGTGGACTCATCCTGAGAGTAACTGCTGCACGACCACAATGACACACAAGTGTGGGAACTGTGTGACTTACGAGGAGATGGTTATCTTGGTCCCTGTCTCCTCCTCGATCTTCTTCAGGTTGCGGCCCTCTTTCCCAATCAGCCGACCCACCAGGCTGTTGTGGGCAAGGATTTTCAGAGGGATATCCTCCGCCCTACAACCACACACACACACAGAGGTTAGGTGAGAGGTGAGTGTCACTGATGAGATGTGAGCAATGTGTTGGTGAGCAGGAATGTGAGAGCTGCTCTGAGTGATGTCAGCACAGTGCACAGCTTTAAAACACAAATCATCATTCTTTTATATACTTTTACACAAACAAGATTTTCAAACAATGGTGTGTTTACACAACTTGGGATAACAGTATTTAACCACTACTAAACCATGCAGCCTGGAGACCAGTGATGACGTTTCAGTGGATACTTTTAACATCCTTTAGTTCGGTCCTTTAGTCCTCTGGTGACACTGATTACAGGTAGGAGTCCCTTTAAGCAACTAAAAATTTTGAATGTGCACATTTTCATTTGGATAGAGCTTTTTTTCCTGTGATATGAATAATTATCATGAATATTAAGCAGTAATAATTAGAGGTGCCTAAACAGAGCACTTTCGGAATTGATGCTAATTAAGGGGCTAAACCAACAAAAAACAAACCCACACATCTATATGCCAAAGCACTGATTTTCTTCTCCACGGTTTAAAAATATTCAAGAGGAAAAGAGCTCATGTGTGCTGCTGTGTAATTTGGGTGAAATGGAAAAACTGAGTTCCATTGAAGATTTAATTTTCCATAACTGACTGTAATGATCTAAAACTGAGTATCTAAGGTGTGGAGATGGGTTATTAGAGGAGGAGTATATTCCTCTATAATCTACTGTATATTTCTGCTTTGTGGGTGATTGTTGGGTGTGGATGTGTATTATGGTTGTGGTTAAGGGTATCCAGATGTTGGGGGGGGGGTTCTTGTGGGTGTGTGCATCACGGTGACAGCAGGTTAGGACTGGTTATAATCTGTAAATATAGATCTGAGCTGTGGGGTGAAATTAGCTTGGGAATAGGTGTGGAGCCTGAAAGAGGAGATGACAGCAGTGTTGGTTTAGAGGCCAACGTTGGTGGTTTGGGTTTCACTGGGTGCAGACTGGGTGAAATTACAGGGTGTGGGGCAGCCGAGGCGACAGGTTCCTCTCTGCAGGTGTGGCTCCTGGGCATGGAAGGGTGGGGTTATTTAGCAGAGGTGTGGGCATGTTTTGACTTTTGAGAGCAAGATTACTGATTTGACTGATGGAGGTGGATCAGTCCAGCTGATTTATGTTTGTTACATATTACTTGTTTAGTTAGCAGACATTTCTGCAGGCGGTTCCAACTTGACCTGAGAGAGATCTTACCTCTGAGAGATGTATGATACAGCTCTCATGTCAGTAAGTGTTAGGCTAGAGTCAACAGCCTTTTAAGCTTGGCTTTAAGACGGCAAATAGAGTGGAAAAACACACACAGATGATCGAATAGACTGACTCCCTTTAACCTGGAGATGCTACAGCTTTTCCCAGCCGTCCATCCTAGACAGGTCACCAGTCTAAGACAGAGATGTCTGATGGCTGCTAATTGTGTAACTTGTTGAATTTCTGCTTTCGGTTTCTGTTCAGTTACATTTATGCCACTGGTTTGAGTCAAGCAGCAAGCCCTGGGGCTCTGATATGAAGCCAGTGCAGATGTGATGAAAATCACCCCTCACCCTGCAGCCTCTAGGAACTGACTCCCTAACAGTGAGTAAACCCCCATATTAAAATGCACTTTTCAGGTTTACAGCCTGGTAAAAACTAATTTTTAAGTTCTCTTTTTGTGACAAAAAACATAATTGACAATCTTGTTATAGCCACTTAATTCAAAGGAGACAGTGAATGTGGTGCACAAACACAGGACATGATCATACAACAACCTTTGACAACAAATCTAAGTGTGTTGTGTGTTTTTTTAGGCAAATTAAAATGCTGGGAAAACCCAAACTAAATCTATAAGATGTAACACCCAGTAGAGCAGTGCTCTTGACAAACAACACACTTACATACCAATACAGACAAACAGGCTGGCGTTCACATTGAGCAGAAGCTCCAAGAGTTTTAAAAGGTGCAGTGTCTTGTTAAAAGTGTCAATCCCAATTAGATATGTTGGCCTTATTTCTTAACTGCTAAGCTGCGGTCACGTGTCTGTGAGTGTGTGCTGTGTGTGCACTATGTTTACTGTGTTAGTGGTTCTAGTGAAAGAATGCACAGTCAGATTAAAAAGTGTTCAGGCAGGTTAAAGGATAGGATTATAGCCCTGCAGACATTAAGGCTAATCTCCCGCTGGGATTGTATATCTGCTCCGTATGAGCACATTTGTGCGTATTTGTGTAGATACAGAAGCACAAACTCACGTCTTGGTCTCATTGGCCTCCTTCTGCATGATGTCCAGGATCATGCGACAGGCAGAGGAGCAGCCCTCAGGTGTCGAGTGGATGGTGATGGGTTTTTCTGCTGCACCTGCGTTTTCTTTCCGATGAATGTCCACCCTGAGAGAAGCACAGATTGCAGTGCATATTCAATAAACAACTTTGTCAGAGACAGCCTTACAAACCCGCGGAACACAAAGAAAATAAATTAAGGTGACAAAACATTCATTGTGTGCTTTCTTATCTCAGTCAGCTGCACTTTAAAATGAATGCTATACTGTCATGAATGGGAGTTGTAACAAAAACCCAGCAGAGACCAGGCGGTGCTGCTTACTTGGACTGTGTCAGTTTGGTGACATTCTTAATGGTGAGGCCTTCCTTGCCAATGATGGCTCCGACAAACTGAGTAGGCACAAGTATACGCAGGGGGAAGTCGTGTTGCCTGGGACGCGGAGAGCCAAAGCCTCCCGATGGCCCAGGTTGAGAGGCGCCCTGGTCCCGGGGAGGCCGACCCCCGCGCCGTGTGCGAGGAGCCTGGACGGGTGGAGCAGCATCCATGTCCATGATGTATGACACCTTGAAGGAGTAGTCCTCAAACTGGTGTCCTGTCAACTTCTCAATGGCTCTGAGTGATGGAAGAGAAGGAGGAGCATGAAAAAAAAACATAAGATTTATAATATGTATTTATATTTTTATAACACACATAGGAACATTTGTGTGCCTGTCATCAGTGGTTTGTAGTATTGACTTAAAATACTGATGGATTAAATACTTTTATTACACACAATGGCTACCTAACGCCACTGCAATGTGTCACTTACTCACAGCAGATGTCAGTTTTCTGTAAACCTGCATAGCAACTGAAAAAGCTTCCCCACTTCTGGAAAGCACATAGTGTATAATGAGTTTTTATCAGGATAAACTGGCTGAATGTGCACTTGTCTGTTCATCTCTCTCACTGGCTACATAGTATGAAATCAGTACAAAATTGAAGAAAATCAATCACAAACAGCCATTTAGAGCAGATTTTTGAAAAAAATGGTGGTGGTGGTGGTGGGGGGGGGGGTTTCTCAAAGGACTGGCAAGAATGGGATTCATATTAGATCTATTATTTGTGTGTTTATGCCACACATAATACATCATTTATTTAATTTGTAAAGGATTACTGGTGCTGAGAAAAATACACCAGACACCCAAACATTTGCTGTGGATCAGATGCACACTCCTCACAGATGGAACACAGTGAGAATAAACTTATGTTTAAAATGTAACATTTGTCCTTCTTGCACTCTCAGTTAAGGGCAAAAACATTACAATTATTACTTTATTTTAGTCAAAAAGAGAGGAACGTAAAAGGGTGAATATGGATGTAATCTAAGAAAACTTAGCATTGCTGTCACAGCAAAACTGTGACCGCCTTAAGTGTCACTATGTTTAGATATACTTAGTTCTCAGAATTCCTGTTTGGGCCATGACTGCATTGGCCCTGCTCTGACCTTTGTAGATATACCCTTTAATCTTCTGGGTACACACATAATACAAATATGTGAACAATGCTGCTCTCGTTGCAGCTTCTTGTCGGTGCAAGTACATTGTGAGTCTCAGCTGCATCGGTTTCATTATTTGTGCCGCTTACACTTTAGCTTCCTCCTTGGTTGCGTATGTAACATTCACCACTGCTGTTTCTGTATCAGTGTTCACTGTAAAACACAAAGAAATACACATGAGATACAGTAAACAAAGGCTTGGGAACATTTACACATGCAAGTAGCAGGTCTTTGTTGTTGCCCTAGGTGAGTCAGACACACACGTCCAGGTTCCCGTGGTGACCCAGAGAACCACCTGTCTGTGTGAATCCATTACAGCCATCACCACACTGGCTTCTCTCCAGACCCTGCTGCTTCCTCTACAGACAGGAGCTGCTTAACACAATACCCTCTCTGCTACTTGCACAATAACGGATTTAAGTTTGACATGACAGCCTAAACAAAGCAAGTAATCTGTGATAAAGTGCAATGCAGCGCACAACCAGGACACACCTTGGCAGAGATTTGTGGTCTGTTAATGCTCAGTGAGAAGAGAATAGCACTGTGAGTCTGCATCCCGCAAGGATTGTGCATGCTTTAAAAGTAGGGAGACCGCAACGCATGCAGTGGCAAAACAAGACATTTAGAGGATAGGAAATATCTGATATTAATCTAGCTTTGTGAATCTGTTAAAGTGAAGACATAATGTTCTGCACAGCTACATTCAGATACATCTCTGACATCAAGTGCACAATATTTGCCAGATATGTGAGACTAGAAGTTTGTCTCCTTCCACATTTCCGTCCGTATGACCCGATTCCTGCCTCTCTGTGAACCCTGTCCTCAGACTCTCTCTGCTCCTGGATGCAGACAGTCTCTCATTCATTAAAGCCTTTGCGCAGATCATCCAATGCCTGTAGAGGTCCTCAGAAATCTGGACATCTATCTTGACAGTGTTTCGGTTGTAATGTTTATCTATGCTTATATGATAAAGGGGATCCATACTGTTGTCCCATGCTAAAGAAAAACAATGTAGTCAATATCAAATACTATAACTAATCACAGGATGTCAGTTGGATCATGTGGCTGTATGTTAAGAGAAAAAAGTGAGAGTCTTCCTAAATACATACAGAAAAGGGTTTCAGAGAGGAATCTTAAGCATAAAATACCCTCTACAAAGTGTACTGAGAAGTAATGGTGCTGTGACAACAGTGCTCTGAGAAAAGTTGTGAATTTTTGCCATTTAAAGATTTTATAAAAGAAAAAGGAATTTAGATGCTGTAACAAATGTACAGATCTGGCAATTTACCCGCAAAACCGTGGAGATCAAGATCATACATGTAGCACCGACGTCAGATCATAGAATTAGAAAACAGGCATTAACAAGTACAAGTGATAACTTCCAAACCGGCTGTCTGGTCTACGGCAGACAGCCGGTTTGGAAGGGTTAAATCCAGTGAGAGCGCCCAGCTGGCTTAGAGAGGCTGAGTGGGCAGAGCCTGGCATGATTCCCGGCACTGGCGCTCACAGCCAGCTCCGCTCCGCCCCATCCTGCCCTGCCCCGCCACTAGCAGTCTCCGCTGTGCCACACAAGAACATGGGAGTCCTCCAAAACCTCACCCCTGTGTAACCGGAGCGCACAGAGAAAAGTGACAGGAGGTGGACAGACAGGAAGTTGGGCAGAAACCACAACAGAGAGAGCAACAAGAGAGCTGCCCGTGATCACTGTGGTGTCTGAAGAGAGTCGCTGAGGAATAAAGAGGGAGAGAAGAAGAGGGAATGTTACGTCGGTGTCTGCGACTGAATGGAGTGGGCTGTTTCACAGGAGCGTCTGGGGAAACTCTGAGCAGAGTAACTACCCTGCTGGATTCTCTTATAGCACCTGTCATGACAACAGTGGGTGGAAGTCGGTCTTAGCTGTTTTGACAGAGAGGCATCATGAGTGTGTGTCTTTGTGAGTGTTTAGCTTGTTCTTGTGCATGTCTCTGCTACTTGTGTGTAGACAGCAAAAAGGTAGTAGGGACAGTAGTGTTGGTTACACTGCACACACACACACTCCATCAGACAGAGCAAAAGCTTCACCACAGGCGCCTACAGTGTCCTCCCCCGTCACCGCAACGTACCTCCCCAAGAGAGAGACAACACGCAAATACATACAGGCATAAACACACACATGGACGCAGTACTACTGGACAGCTGCCACGTCTGCCCACTTCAATCCATATGCTGAGGCCAACGAGACCTGTGGCAGTACACAGTGCTTATTATAGAGGCTGCATGTAATTCAAAAGCTTGTGTCAAACTTATTAGACATCATGCATGCACGCACACACAGACAGACAAGATGATAAAGGCTGATTCATATGCAGACATCAGAGATGGGTTATGTTTAGATAATGTAAGTGGAGTCACACACAGGGAGACTTGACTCACTGGGAGGTCTGTGTGTGTGTGTGTGTGTGTGTGTGTGTGTGTGTGTGTGTGTGTGTGTGTGTGTGTGTGTGTGTGTGTGTGTGTGTGTGTGTGTGTG
>JAVQJX010039497.1:0-18281 GCA_036025115.1 Ambassis agassizii
TAATTGTTCATCATACTGGCGACTGTACCAATATTATGATAAGACATCTGAAAGCATTTTTTTTATCACTAGACGCTGCTGAACAAGTTAAATGTAATTACTGCATGTACCCACGTGAGAGTGAAAGCAAACACTTAGGAGGTTAGATATACTGTAGCTCAGCCTGTTAAAAGTTGGCTCTTTCCTTAACATAAATCAATCTGTTGAATACTATACCTTCATACAGAAGGCTGACCGTGAATTCTTTATGACTTTGGCTGTGAAGCATGACAACAGAGAGGGAAGAGAATGGAAAACAGAGATGGAGACCCTCTTTACGTGTTTGGTTTCAGCTAGTTTAGTCCTCTTTGAGATCCTATTTGCTTTTGTAGAACCTTTTAGCAGGAAAATCTGATCCAGTATGTCATATGTTATATGGGATGATGAGGAACATTGTGCAAGTAGAAGAATCAAATAGTTGAATAACAGGACAGTTTGTGTGTGTGGAAGTACAGTTATGTCTCAGAAGAATAAAGCTCCACACTGAATATGAGTGTGTGGTCCACAACAACAATGACGTCGTCATCACTGTCCACCTCAGCTCCTTTGTGACTACAGTATATGAAGTGGAATCTGTGTAATCACACAAAGAAGTGACCTGCATGTCTACATCACATCATCATCATCATCATTCTATCTCAGGTCCCATGGTGCCCCAGTTGAACACATGTGCTTTGATTTGACCATGTCCTGGTGATTAATCACACCAAAGCAATCACACATTGGGATCAATCAATTATTCACCTGCTAACCTCAATCAGGCAAATTTAACACATGGCTTCTTGTAATTCATGCTGATGAGAGTTTAATTGCACATATCTAAATATACAGTGTGTGATACATGACGCTGTTGCACAACCGCTCCATTGCCTGCAGCTTGGCAGTGTTTGGTGAGCAGCAGTGCAAAGGGAGATCTGTCAGGTCTCCAGGATCTAGGTTATGTTTTATTTTATTTTTTTTAAATTACTGTCCTTCCTGTTTTATTTTGTAGTCCTAATTCTTGTCTTGTTTCAGGTGTCTTTGCTTCCCTTCCCTGTGTGTCTCCTCCCTGACCAGATTACCTGCTATGTGTTTCACCTGTGTCTGGTTGGCTCCCCTCGCCCTGTGTATATGAGGCGTGCTTCTCCCCGTGTTCTTTGCCAGTTTGTCTTGTTGGCTAGTTCCAAGCGTTTCAGCGACTTCCAGGTATTTTCTAGTGTTTTGATCTCCCTGTGTATGACCTTTTTCACCTCTTCGTCTCTCGAGTATTTGCCTAGCCCTCTTGTACTGTTGCTGTTTTTGGACTGACTTCCTGTTGCCGACCTGGTTTCTGTATCTCTGGTTCTGGAATCTGCTCTGACTTTTTGTACTGGCGCCTGTGGGACTGATCACCTGTGTACCGAACCCTTTTCTGTATTAAAAGTCTCACTGCCAGTTTGAGCCCTGCGTTTGGGTCCTTACCTCAGTTGATCTTCCACTCTAAAACAGTGTAATAAATCTTACTATGTGTACTAAAAAAAAATCATAAAAAAATAAACATACCTCTGAGGGTGAAGTGCTGCTGCTGCTCTCTGTCCAGGTATGAGGTGGTGGTGATCAGACCTGTGTATGGGTTGATGCTGAAGAGCTCAAAGCCCGGGCCCGGCAGCAGACTGTACCACACCACGGCATTCTCCTCTGGAGGACAGAAATGGGAAGTTAAGCATGAATAGTAGAAGTCTTTTGATGTTAATGTTCAGATTAGCACCTCATCAGGCGAGGTGATGCCTCTGTTTCAGACAGGCCTTCTTTATCTGAACATCTAACTGAAAACAGAACCGCGAAGGAGGAACATGATAAGATGTAATGTGTCACCTTTAAACCTGCAGCCCGCACAAACACACAAAGCTCATCTGACCCTTCTGGTGGCAGCAACAGAAAGCAGTTCAACTGGTGTTACATGCACGAGTGGTGGTGACATTAATAGTTGACCAGCAGCTTAAAACTGAAGTCATGTCTGTAAGTGTATCATGCAATAATTCAACCAGGGAATTGAATGATTTAGTTTTTAGTCATTCTGCACAGCTCTGCCTGTATTTAGTTTGTTTTTTGTTGCTTTGCTTCAGTGAAGTTGTGTTGATGCTGAATGACAATAAGTAATGCATCTGTCTCCTTGTGACTCCAAGAACCACCCAGTCACCCCACAAAATAAGACCCCTCTGAGCACATGAAAGCAGAGTTACGGAGCAACACAAGGCTTTACTGTCACACTTGTTGATATTGCACATCTCCTCTGATTGATTCCAACACATGGAAAATGGATACAGAGACCATCACAGGCACGAAACAATGGTCATCTTTTGGTAAAAGTTTTCGGGAAAAGCAGCACAAATGATAATCAAATAAGACTGGTGGGAGAGAGGGCCGAGCTGCCAGACAAGGCAATTTGAGGAGACCGAGGAAAACAGAGCGCCTATTGGCACAGATGGCTTGGATTATGGAAATCATCATGAGAGAGAGGAACTTTCAGATCTCCCATAGGAACAGTGTGCTTGCTGTTCTTGGACAATTCTCACCCCCAGGAATGTTAGTTCACATCGACACCTCTCCTGTGCAGATCATCCTGCCACATGCCCTCTACCTCAAGTATTTAGAAAGACTCCTACTGTCAACATGACGAGACGAAATGGGATTTAAGAGGCCCTGCGCACAATGTGTTAAAATAAACAGGCCAGATGTGTAGATTAAGGATCAGATGAATGGGATTTGGTTAGATGTGCACTGAGCAGAGTACATGAAACAGACACAAAGTGAACAACATGACCAAAAGGGGCAGAGGGTGGTTTCTATTAACCTGCTAATGGAGAAAAGAAATAACTAACATAAGCCTTGATTCTAAGCAGTGCTGAGGTTCAGGCAAAACACAGCAGAGTTAGCTGCTGTTTTATCATGTGTTACCGTGCTGAAAAGATAATAAATATAGCCTGTTAACTGCTGCAGAAAACATTTTGTTCAGTCAGTGGATCTATGGAACCCATTAGGCTGCAAGGACACATTCTAGTGCTGCCATCTAGCCACCTCTGAGGGTAACTGCATCACAGGAGGACCATTTCTGCCAAACCTTTTTTATTTCCCTGTGATTTTCTAGCCCCACACCACATCACAAAGCCTGTCTCTATAAGAGAACATGAAGGTGTAGATTATTACCTGAGTCCTTGTCAGAGGCAGACACCCTGAAAACAGGTTCTCCAGGGTCTCTGTTTTCTGCCACACTGGCATTGTAGATGGTTTGACTGAAGACGGGCGCCTGGTCATTCACATCCCCCACCTCCACTGTTAGAGTCTGTGTGGAGGAGAGAGAGGGGAGGCCGTGATCCACCACGCGGACGGTCAGACGGTGGAAACGTTGTGTCTCATAGTCCAAAGGTGCAGAGAGAAAGAGGAGGCCTGAGGAAGATGGAAATACGCCTTTACAATGAACATAGTTGTACATATTGAAAAATTCTCTCAAATAGGATCTTTAATCCAAACAGTATATTAAATGATTGGAAACCACACCTGTCTTCTCCTCCAGAGTGAAGAATCCTTTCTTGTTTCCAGCCATAATGGAGAAGGAGACGACCCCGTTCTCACCTTGATCTCCATCTATGACTACAAAATGATGCAGCAGACTCCCCACCTCTGCATCCTCCATCACCAGAACAGAGTCTGCTGATACAAACACCGGCCTGTTATCGTTCACATCCAGCAGGAAGAGCTGAGCTGTCGCTGACGCCTGCTTACGCTCCTCCTTCCTCTTTGCCTGGTCTGTGGCTGTTACGGTGAAGGCAAAGCTGGGGATGCCCTCACGGTCTAAAGGTGCTGCTACAGTCAGGCTGCCAGTGTAAGGGTTGATCCGAAAGGGAAATCGCGATGATGAGCGTTCAGCGTCAAAGGTCAGGGAGTAGCGCAGCGCGCTGTTTGGAAAGGTCCCATCAGCATCTCTGGCATGAAAAGCAAACGCCAGTGATCCCACTGCAGCGTCCTCCCTCAGACCGAACATCACCAGTTCATCAGGGAACCAGGGGGTGTGGTCGTTCACATCCTCCACCATCACGCTGACCAGGACTGACACATTCCCACCAGGAGAAGGGCCAGGATCCTCAGCAAGGACCATCAGGGAGTACTGCATGGCTGCCTCATAGTCAAGCGGCTGGTTGATGTATATGTCACCAGAGGAGCTGTCGATGCCAAAGTGAACGCTCCCGTCGCCTTCAGCGATGGAATAGTGAAAGCTGCCTTTATCTGAAACACTGGCAGAGCCGATGACAGTGGCAGGGTCTGCGTCCTCCTTCACTGAAAGACGTCTCATGATTTGGTGGTCGGAGCGGCCGTACAGATCCTCTAATCCATGAACCTGCAGGTGAAAAATAAACATTGTGAAACGTTAGGATCAATAGAGGGACATTTATCACAACAATCAGTGGAGGACAGACTGAACCTGCACATGAATGATGGCCGTCTCCTCCTGGGGTGTGGCTCCGCTGTCTTTGGCGGTTATTTTCAGAGAGTATTGTGGTTCAGCATTGTGTGCGAAGAGCTGTGTTGTTCTGATGTCTCCACTTTCACTGTCAATCTCAAAGTGTCCAAGATCATCATCTTCAAAACCAACTGAAAAAACAAAATGGCCACACTGAGGAACTCATGCTTACATAATGTAGGCTACAGACCAAATCACACAGACGACCTACCTGTCACCAGTGAATGGATAACTGTTCCATTCTCTCCTGAATCCACGTCTTTGGCAAACATGTTTGTCACCAAAGATCCTGCAGGCACACCGGCCCATATCTGCAAAAAGGATGATTTTTGAGTCTGATCTGCCTGAATGAAAAACAAACAATAACACCTATGATCACAGCGTGCTGAGCTCATCATTACCTGCACGTTCAGCTCTTTGCTGGCAGGCAGGTGCGTAAACTGCGGAGCGTTGTCATTGATGTCGGTGATCAGGATGTGAACGGTGGCTGTGGCGTTGAGACGGGGATGACCCTGATCTGTCACCATCACCTTCAGACTGTGCTGGCTATGCTGCTCCCGGTCCAACGCCACCCAATTTATGATTTCACCTAATGGACAAAGGTGAAAAATATTTCAAAAAAACAAAACAAAACAGGATGAATTCAAGCTTATGTTATAACTTGAATACTTTTACCTGTTTTAGAATTGATACGGAAGAATTTGCCATCTGAGAGCAGGATGTAGGACAGCTGGGCGTTTTTCCCAGAATCCCTATCAATGGCTTTGACCGTTCCCATCAGGCCTTGAGGTGATGATCCCTCTGACACGCTGAAGTAGTAAACCTCACTGCTGAACACAGGGGCGTTGTCATTGACATCCAGCACTAGGACTATCACTGTGGCTGTAGATGTGGTGTTAGCCAGTGAAGTGTCCTTGGCTGTGGCTAACACCCGGAAGTGATACCTGGACTCTGTCTCGTAGTCCAGGTTGTGTGATAGATACAACCATCCGGTCTTGGGGTGAATCCGAAATGGTGCAGGAGGGAAACCAGGTTCTACCTCTAAAGAGTAAGTAAGATCCAAGTTTGACAGGTGAGCTCCTCGGGTCCGGTGCGCCCTCACCTGGATGACGCGAGAGTCCTTCCTGTAGCCCTCACCTATCTCTACCTGGTAGACAAACGTCTCAAAAGCCAGACTGTCCTCTGCAGCTGTGCGGTCTATGTTAACCGAAAGGGTCAGTGTTGAGCTCAGAGAAGGCTCCCCTTCATCTTTAGCCACTATTTCCAAGCTGTACCTCTGCTGATGATCCGTTTGTAGACTCTGATTTAAGGTGACCGTTCCAAGGCTGTCATTGACAACAAATGTACCATTTCGGCTGCTTTTCAGGTAATACTGCACCCTCCCGTTGGCACCGCTGTCATAGTCGTGAGCATGAGCGATGAACAGGACCGTTCCCGGCAGAGTGTTCTGTGACACCGTGATGGAGTCACTACGTTTAGGGAAGACAGGGACATTGTCGTTCACATCAGCTACAGTGATGTTGACCTGCGCGGTGCTGTAAACAGGAGAGGAGTCAGTGTAGCACTGAAGGAACAGCAGCGCGTACGGATGAGACTCGTGGTCCAGGGCTTTGACGTTGCTGATCAGACCAGACTTTGGATGCACAGAGAACAAACTGTGAGGGTCTCCAGAGGAAATCCGATAGGAGACCGATTCCACAGAGTCTGTGAAGACAAATAGATTAACCCTTTATAGTTAGTTAGTTTTTATTATTTTTATCTAGTTTTTTTTTTCATTTGGATGAGCCAAAAGATTTCTGTTAGTATCCAAACATTAGGATTAGCATTGAGGATTATGTGGGTAGTTGAAGAATAGGTGCATCTATTTTTTTAAGCATCATAAAAAATCTCTTATTCAGTATGTATAAAATGAGGTGTTTGCATGCACGAGAATCTCTCTCTCCCTGTTTATACACATACATGTGAGTAACATAAAGTAATTAGAATAGAGTCCAGAAGATCTCATTAATCCCCTCCAAGTGTTTGCAGCTCTTTAACAGTAACTACAAACCACTGAAACAAGCAGTGAGCTTAGCGGAGCCTGACCCCCGTCAAACAGGCCCAATTCTGTTGTTTCCGCTTTAAGTTGAAGCGTTAATCTGTTCACTGATTAGACAGCCTTAAATGACTGTCTAGTGCTGTGCAGTAACAACAGGACTGTGACAGAACAATCCTGGAAAACCCTCAATGCAGAGGAGACTGCAGGTTATATAACAAAAGAAATCATAAATATTTCACCGCTTTTTGTATTTTAACATTTAACATATTGTTCAGTATTATCTGTTAATGTGTTTAATAAGCCCACACAGATCAGAGTGTGTAATGTAAAAAAAAGCAAACCTTGGCAGACAGCAGGCTGTGTGTACATTTATGATGGGACTATGTACAGATTCGACACATTTTACAACTGCCTGTGAGTCTTTATCATCATATGTCATGCAGCTAAAGAGGATTAAAGATTAAACTGTAGTCTTCCCCTTTACTGGTTGCCTCTTCATGTCTGGAAGGAGATTTGATGACAGATCGCTCTGTTGTTTTGTCCCAATCATCTGTCAGCAGGACAAATGCTGCTTTTCTGCAACATCCATTCATTTACAATGTGGCATGAGAAGTTAGTTGCTCAGCTCTCTTTAATCTTCAATATGGGAGTATTAAGTTAACCATTGCCCTTGTATTTGCATTTCAAGATTTCATTCATGTTTTGTAGCTAAACCCAAAAAACGTTCCGACATGCTTTGTATTGAACTGTTAGGGGGATCTCCTTAATATCAATAAGGAGGATGTACATCACCTCTCACACTGCTGAGCGGTGATAATAATGACTTACCGATCGGAGGCACGGCCTCCACTGTCCCTACAGACGTCCCCAGCGGTGCGTCTTCTGAGACTCTGAAAGTGTAGCGTGACCTCTGGAACACAGCTGGAGCCTGAACGCTACGTAACACACTGATGGTGACCTCTGCAGGTTTGGCTGAGCTCAGGCTCTCCCCATCCTGTGCTGTTACAAAGAGCTTCACACTGGATGCACCCAGGTGGGTCAGAGTGGAGGTCAGGAAGAGCATCCCTGCACAGAGAAGAGAGGGGTCCAGCTTAAGGCTAGGTTGATTTGATTTGAAAATAATTTGAAGAAATCTTAAAATGATATTCTTATAACCAGTGTTTTTCAACTAACTAACAAAAAAAATATATTCTAAAACAAATGATGTCAGAGCAACAGAGCACTTTGAGATTTGCTGCCTAATTTTTGGTTTTATTTAGTGTTACATTGCATCTATGTACAAATCTTATTGTCCCCTCAGCCACATGGGGATCTAAAGCTTTTGGGCTTTCTGCATCACCCCTGCTGAGCGGTGACACTAACAATCATCTCATTTGGACTTAACACAAATTAAGCAGTTGTTTATCCCTGAATACTGAGGCTGCCAGTCACACAAGTGACTTAAAGACTATTGGGCAGATCTGCAGTGTGTGACACATCAACCTGGAGATGTTAAGTACAGACTGAACACTTTATAATCCCTGATCCAACTTTTTTTTTACCTGTGTGTTTATCCAGTGCAAACAAACTGGACATGTCTCCAGGAAGGATGTCATATGTGACCTGTCCAAACAGGCCTGCGTCTCTGTCAGTGGCGATAACATTGAGGATCTCTGTGCCGGGCTGTGCGTGGCTGCTGATGCTCACAGTGTACTCGTCAGGGTTGAACACCGGTGCGTTATCATTCAGGTCTTCTATCTCGATGTGTACATATGTTTGAGCACTGAGGCCTCCCTGAAAGAGAAAAAAAAATAGGTTTAGGCCTCTATAGCATATGTGTGAGATGTTCCTAAACTTCAGCTGACTCACTGGATCTTCAGCTCTGATCAGGATGTCGTGGACTGTCTGTCCTGCGTCTCGATCAATATCCTGAGAGACGCACAGCTCTCCTGTATGCGGGTTGATTTGGAAGAGGGGGTGTTTGTCTGGTTTATCGAAGCCATCAGACAGAGAGTAGAACAGAGCACCAAACTCAGGACTGTCTGCATCTGTGGCAACAACCTAAAAGAAAAGAAATGCAGCATTTATGTCAAAGATACTTCAATATCTGTTGTTGTTTTTTTTTTTTTGGACATCCAAGTGCAGCTTAGTGACAGTTCAGTCCGGGTATGTTGATCTCTCTATCTAAGTTACAAGCACAGTTACCTCTAATCTCTAGCAGCTAATCACAGTCTGACACACTCAGCTTCAACTGTAAAAGTGCTCTCTCTCTCTCTTTCTCTTTCTCTCCCTCGCTTGACCTCAGTTGAACACAGTGATCTTCTGCGCCTAAAATCCACCCCTTCACCACCTTTGATGTGGATGTCTGGCTTGTGAGAAACCTCCCTCATATGAGACAGCACAGACAGTCAGTGTCTACATTCACCTAATTTCACAGATTCCCTGTGATCTATCACCAGCTGGGGTCTAAACGCTCCAAATAAATTCCCCTTTTCACAGAATGAACAAGATTGAAACGATGACTCCTTCTAGTTTAAACAACTATGAAACAGCCCATCAATAGTAAATTAACAGGGGATCATAAGACTTGTCGTTCCGTCAGAGGTGAACAAAATTAAAGTATGTAGAATCAAAGGACGATCGCTAAAGCAGACGTCAGAGTACAAACACGCCTCACATCCGACAGAGTTCCTTTCATGTCTGACTGTACTCAAGCGACAAAAGAGCGCACCATAAAGATGATGAAAGTTTATGAACTCTGATCAAAGGAAGTTTTAGAGACCAGGGTCAAAGTCTGATCTGACACGTAGCACACCTGCATGTTTCCAAACCAGCGGCATTCTGGGAAAACAGTTTATGTCTCATATGATTTCACCGCTAATCACTGCTTCCTCTGCTGATCCTCACACATTAAGGTGTTTTTTTTTTTTTTTTTTTTACTAACCCAGTGCGTGTTCAAAGTTCAGCCTCACAGCTCTCAGTGGAACTCACTTTTGCCAAATATCATTCATGTCTACAGTAAAAGCTCTTTTGTAATGGGCTGTGTCAGGCTGCAGGAGCGTGGTGCCAGGCATCACATCTGTCATATTAAGGCCACAGCGCTGAACTGGGAGAGGGTGCATGTTGTGTGTGTGTGTTTAGAAGGAAACACTGAAGCCTTTGTGCAAACAGGCTGAACGCTGCTTTTGTCTGACGAGACGTAAGACAGACACAGCACCACAAGAGAGCATGATGTACACAGAGGAGGCTCGTAAAAGAACACATATCCTCAGCTTTTCTTGTTAAAACCATGTCCGCTAATATCCAAAACACCTAAAATAAAACATGAGAAAAACACTTGAACCCTGACACGTACTTGTAAAAAGCAGCTCCCCACATCGCTGTGCTCTGGTATGGACACATTGTACAGCTGTTGCTGGAACAGTGGCTCGTTGTCATTGACATCTTCCACCAGCACAGTGACTGTAGCCGTAGACGACAGAGCTGGTTCCCCTCCATCAGCCGCCACCACCAGGAACCAGAGCTCCGTGTGGGTCTCTCTGTCGAGGCCTGTCGCTGTAGTGACCAGGCCTGACTCGGGGTCCATACTGATCAGGCTGTCCTGGTTGGACTTCAGGATGGAATATCTAATGTCCGAGTTGACGCCTTCATCTGCATCCTTTGCCTGCAACTGGATGAGGGAACTCCCCTGAGGAGCATCCTCTGGAATGCTTACAACGTAGACGTCCTTCTCAAACTGTGGGTGGCAGTCGTTTGCATCAGAAACCTTCAGGAGGAACACCATGTCACTGCTCAGAGGAGGACTCCCACAATCATAAGCCTGCACCTTTAACTCATACAGATCCTTCTCCTCCCTATCAAGCAACGAGTTAACGCACAAAGCATACAGAAAGTCATCTGTCTGCTTCAGGGTGAACTTCCCATCTCCTCCCTCCAGGGTGACAGCGACCCTCTCTTCCTTCAGGTCGGGGTCTGACACAGATATCCGGGCCACGTAGTCCCCAATGGCCGCTGCCTCTGATACCACTGCATCCCCTGTCTCACTGAGAAACAGCACGTTGATAGTGGGGCTGTTGTCGTTGATGTTCAACACCTTGACACCCACATAAGTGCTGCTGTACTCAGGCTGCCCGCCGTTGTCTTTTGCACTGACGATCAACTCGTGAAAAGCATGAGTCTCAAAATCGAGCGGTTTGTTGAGGTAAACCACCCCGCTGGTCTCATTGACGGAGAACACCTGGTTTGGGTCACTCTGCCTCCTGTTGATCTCGTAAGTGATTCTGCCGTTGTCACCCAGATCGAGGTCGGCGGCATGCACCTGACACACGGCAGACATGATGGGAGCATCCTCACGGACTGAGGCGTGGTATTCGGTCTGATTGAACACGGGCGGGTTATCGTTTTCATCCAGGACGTGGACGTTGACTTGGAGAGTCCCTGTCCTGGCTGGGATCCCTCCATCGAAGGCCTCAATTGTCAAAGAGTAGAAGTCCTGTGTCTCTCTGTCTAATTTGCTGCTCAGGATGAGATCCAGGCTTTGGTGGCTCTCAGATCCACTACGATAATCCAGGTGGAACATCTCAGCCATCTCACTCTCTGTGATCCTGTATCCCTGAGTACCAAACTCCCCCTCATCCTGGTCATTGGCACACTGAAGCTGAAACCGGCTCCCCGGTGGACTTAATTCAGATATCTCTAATTGAACCTCTTGTGAGGGAAACACAGGTGAATGGTCGTTCACATCTTTCACTTCTATTCGCACTCTGATCATCTCTCCAGTGAGAGTAGCAGCCACAAACTCATACTTATCTCTGCTCTCTCTGTCCAGCGTCACAGCCGTGGAGATGATTCCCGTGTCCGCGTCTATCTCCAAGTCTCTGAACACATATGAGTCTCTGCTCTCTGAGATGAAGAATCCGGTGCTCGGCCTGCTTAAACCCGCTGCTAGATCTCCGACGATGGTTTTAGCTGGCAGACCCTCTTTAATAGTCAGCGTCAGGTTGAACACCTGTCCGAGTGTTTGCGCGCAAAGCACCGCCAGGACCAGCGTGTGAAGGAGCGAGACGGAGGCATTCCTGTGACCCATTCCTCCTTCACATACACCTTTCAGACCCTGGTTTGTGTCAAAAAAAAAAAAAAAATCAGGCTACATATTTCCGCATGGAAGTAAACTCCTCAATCACGTTTTAGAGCATTTTTCCAAACAGGAGAACGCACGGAACATTTTTACGCGCAGGTATGTAGGGACCAGCAGTCATTCTCCATCACAGACTTCCAGCAGCTTGTTGCGTGATTTTGGAAACTAGAAATCCAAACATCTCGTGGCGCAAATCCTACTGCGCTCCTTCACTCAACACGACACTTCTAAGTGACCGCACAGCACACTGCGCGCAATGAACACACCTCCTGCTGGCAAGCGGGACGTCCCACGCTGATCGGCTCCATCTGTGGTCCGAAGATTAAATTAGACGAAGAGATTACCTTCAGTGCTGCGTGCTGGCAGGTGGTGTAGTATATGTGACCTGCTGGAGATCATGAAGTGAGCCAGAACGCGGAAGAGAGAGGATAACTACAAGACTTGAGCTGAAACAACCTGTGACTCAGTTTTACTAATTGCAGCGAAGTACAGTGAGTCCATGTAGTGGAACACGAGCTCCCTCTGTTGGTAGAAGTGAGCACTGCAACACTTTCAGGAAATTAGGATCAATAAGCATGCTACAAAAAGTTATTAATAATAATAATACAGGCCTACATTTTAAGTATATGCAGTTTTAATTATTGTAAAAAGACAGTATGTGTTGTGTAATGACTGGTATTATTACACATAAATACACATTTGGAAGTCCAGAATTGTTCATTTGCAAATGTTTACAGTAAATTAAATATCTTATTAAATCTTCTTAAACTGTTAAAGATTCAGAGTTGAGTCATTTTAAAACACAAAGTATCACCTTATAATTACACGTGTGGGTTTCATGTAAAAATAAAATACACCGTTAAGTAATCCCTGTGCTTTAACTAGAGATAATCCCTTTGAAAACCAGTGAGGTAGAGACACTCACAGTAAACATGTTGGTATAAAAAAACGTAGGCACATTATGACAATTGATATAATGCTCCATATGAACCCGTTTCCATACATAATACAGCTTAAAGAAATCATTAAAAAAAACACATGATGAGTGTAGTGCAAACTGATTGTTTTAGTGCAGCAGAGAGTTCGTTCATCCTCACAGAAAGTCCTCTTTAACATACCGTCTCCAGTACTGTTTGGAGTTGGAGTGGACCGTTGCGTTTAGGATGGGCGTGGCAGTAAACTCCACAGTGCACGGCTGTGAGCTGCATGGAGATCCTTCCAGCTCCAGCACCGTCACGTTGTTGGGTACGGCTGTGCTGAGGATGTTGGCAGGGACGAAAAGTGTCACCTGAGGTCCTCGAGACGGCCAGTAACGCCCTAAATTGAAGCCATTGATCCAGATCTGCCCCTGAAAAATGAAATGAATGAATGAATAAATAAATAAATAAATGCAGGTTTGGAAGAAGTCTTATGAAATACAAATCATGAACTATCGTGCAGTTAAGAAAAACATCCGCTACTGTGGAGACAAGTGATTGAAGCATCGTTCTTCACTGAGCATCACATGCCTTCCTCCATTTGGGCAGCTTGATGTAGGTGTCCTGAGGGAGGTCTGGGATGCCGTCAGGAATGATGAAGCTTCCTCCGTAGAAGGCTGGAAGGGAGAGAACAGCAGGCGGAGGTGGATCTGTGTCTGGATCTGCCTCTTTCTCCCCGAGGAGACCCTGGCTCACAGCTTCATCAATACTGAGGCTGTACATGGTCCAGCCGCTCAGAGTGTCCTTCCCCAGAGTCAGATTGGATACTAAACCCTGTGGTAAGTAAAGAAGAAAAGGGCAGCAGAGAGCGAAATAGTAATGAATTAAACACCAATTTAGACTTTGGATTCTTATTTCTGTTTAACAAATAAACCTTAAAGTCATTGATGTTTTTTCCGTAGTTGATTCGGCCCATATTCTCCACCAGTATGTCCACCTGACTGCCAGCTTTCCCGGTCACATTTACACTCAGGACTTTGTCCCTCTCGAGAATCCCCACAGCAACCTGGACAAGGAATAATCACAGTAAAACACTGGTGTGATCTTTTAAATTCAAGCTCCATATGAAAGGTTGAATGCTCACATCAAAGCAGAATCTACAACCAAACAATACTCCAAAGTGTGTGAATGAATGCCCCTTTCAATAAAATACATATTAATAAAATGACGATAATAATGCATATACATCAGCAAAACACTACTACCAATTAGACTCACCCCGTCCACTGACACATACGCTCTGTCATGGACCCCGTTCAGTGGAGACGACAGCGGAGTTGGTTTGCTGCAGTTAACAGGCAGAGTAGTCCTATAGAGCACAAAACCAAAGGCCTGGAGGACAGACAGGACTCATCAAAGCTATGAATTCAAACACCTTTCACCTATACTTTGAAGGAAAGGCACCCAAAGATACCTGCTGCAAGTCAACAAATGTCTGAGGATACATGCTTTTTACAGGGCCAGAGAATGATAGTGTTTCCAGAGCACCTGAAACAGTCTGCAGCTGCAGAGAACACACACACACACACACACACAGTTAACACTTATTCACTGTCAAACTGAACAGGGCAATGAAGGCTGTAATAAAGGTGCCTACCTTCTTCATAGTAACGGCACCGTATGCATACTTTGGGGTGGTTGGTGGTATTGGTCCCTCTGGTATCTCTCTGAACTGTTAAAAGAAAAACACATGCCTGTCATTCTTCCACATGGCAGTCAATGAGACTCTTGTATACTGTTATATATCCAAGAGAAAGATGCGTTTGTACCATTTTGATCACATCTCGGATGGCAAAGTATTTCTCCGTCAGGTCCCCCGCCTCTGTGAGAGGGGCATCGTAGTCGTAGCTCGTAGGCTGAGCGCCATAAGGAGAGTTGGCACCTGGCAGTGTGAAGAAAGACGGTTAGATGGATTTTGAGCGAGCAGACGAGATTATGAACCTATCAAACAGTCTGTGCTCACCATTCCAGTATCCAAAGTTTGTTCCTCCGATGAACATGTACCTGTGGGAGGAGCATTGAAAGTGCAATAAAGCATGAATATATTCCACATAACCACAACAAGTCCTCACATTTTGGACATTCAGTCACTGTCCTCACATTGCTTTAACACCCAGATATTTGTTTTAAATAGTTTGCATTGGATATTGTGGTTTAGTGTGTGGCAAAACAAAAAAAAAATGCACACTCACAGGTTGACATTTGCTCCCATGGCCAGAATCTCATTGAGGGACTTGACCACAACAGTAGCAGACACCACAGAGTGGGGTGTTCCCCAGTGGTCGAGCCAGCCAGTGTAAAACTCAGAGTTCACCTGCGATAGATGAAGAAACATCATGAGCACCTGTGTGAGACAACACACGATGTAAGACACAGCACTCACCAGAGGTCCACGAGGTTCAGCGTGTCTCTGTGCATCAAACGCAGCAGTCACATTTGCACCTACAGTCACAACACAAAGGAGGACACGGTGATTTGTGAGACTTCCTCGTGAATTCCGACTCATCTTAAATGTGGCAGTGAGTCAGTGAAGAAGGAAAAACAGAAGTCATTTAACCCCAAACCTCATCACTATTCACCCTGACCACAAACTGGACTTTATATTACAAAGGAGGATCAGCCCGCAGTGGCAACAAATGTCACCTACCGGGCCCAAAGTCAACAGTGGCGTAGAGGCCTTGTATTGATCCACACTTAAGGTAGCCCAGTCCGGCTCCATCTGTGGTGAACAGCACCACCTCATCACCCAAGTAAGACCGGAACAGCTTGGTGAGGTGACGCATGTAGTTGTAATCGCAGGCGAAATAACTGCCGTACTCATTCTCCACCTGAGGATAACATCACGAGGGAGACGTTACTCTTTTCTTTGTACATGTGACGCACAACAAGCAAACAAACCGCACACTTACCTGCACGGTGATGACAGGCCCCCCGTTCTGATATAGATACGGCTTCATCATCGGCAGCAACTTCCCCATCCACTTATCTACAGCCGCCATGTAATCTAGAACACACCAGCTACACTTTTACACTCCATATTGTTTCCATCACTCCTCCTCTCTGTCTTCTCTTCTTACCTGGATCTGTAGACCGCAGCACCACATCTTTCTTGCTCAGAAGCCAGGCAGGCAGACCACCCTGATACCAGAGATACAAATTAGGAAACTATATTTTTGTCTTGCTTAAGTGTGTGAGGGTTAAAAACATCCTTCTTAAAGGAATCTGCCACCTCTTATTTATAGAAATTCACTGTCATGTGCATTGTCTATTGATCACAGACTGCCTCTCTCACCATGTCCCACTCTGCACAGATGTAGGGTCCTGGCCGAAGGATGACCAGCAGACCAATGTCCTGAGCCAGCTTGAGGAAATACTCCACATCCCTGTCTCCACTAAAACTGTACCGGCCTGGAGACTCTTCGTGGTAGTTCCAGGGGATGTACCTGCAAAGATCAAAGTCATCCCAACAAAAACTTCCTCTTCCTCCTCATATGGCAATCTGATTTGACTGGAGGTAAACATACGTCTGGATGGTGTTCAGTCCTGCCATGTACATCTTCAGCAGACGATCTTTCCAGTAGACTCTGGGGATCCTGCTGTAATGGATGCTTCCTGATATGTAACGAAACCATTTGCCATCCTTAAGGAAGCAGTCGTTCTTGTAGTCCACACTGAATGAACGAGGGGCCCCGAGCTGCAAGTGAACACAACGTAACCTGACTCACTCCTGGATTTAAAGGGATCCTTTGAATGAAGGGGAAACATTTGCACATTGGTTTTTACACTGAAGATGAGAGAATGACTGCATGTCCTGATTTTTTTTTTTCAATGACTAGAAACAGATACTCTCAGTGTAATGACTCAAAGACATGAACCTGCTCTGACTGTACATGGGGCTGTTTAAAGGTGTTTTTATGGGACAGGGCTGACACCTCATGTGATTGTACTGATGAAGCTGACTATCTGTGTTCATCTGTTTGCATGTTTCAAAAAAGAATGACTTTTTTTTCTGGGCTGATTCTTTCACAGCAAACCTGGCAATCCCTTTCATTTCTACCTTTCAGAGATCGTAAGAGTAAAACAGGAACTTTGCTCAAACCTTGCTTCATATCAGGGCTCTGATCACACAGCATTAAGCTACAAATCTGCCGGTAAACACGGATCCTCCGCAGAGGAACACAGGATGTAAAGATGTACTTACTGACAGTCCGAACAGCAGCAGCAGGCTGCACACTCTGAGGACAGACATGTCGCTCCTGTTGCTTCTGTTTCAGCTGAAGATTCAGGTTGAATGTGCTGACTTCCCTGTACAATACACTGCGATGTTTTGAATGAGGAATCATGAGTTGCGGAAGTGAGATCATGTGACGTGTTGAAGCTTTTTGACCAGAAGAGGGCGTCACTGCACCTGCAATTTTGAAAACAACAGCATTAGAGACAGAAAGGAAAGTGTTAAACGCGTTATTAGCTTTAGAATAGAATAGAAACATACTCTATTGATAGAAACATAATCTATTGAAATTACAGGCGCCACAGGCAGGTGGTGGTGGGGTTTGGTGCCTTGCTCATGGGCACCTCAGCCCTCAGCAGTTACCCTCAGGTAACTCCGGCTACTAGCCATGTGTCCAGGGCTGGACTCGAACCGGCGACCGTCCAATGCCCTATGAACTGAGCTACTGCCCCTTTAGCCTGAGAAAACAAGTAGCTGCCAAAGTTACAGATTATAGTAGATCTTTAACGCGCTAAGAATCGTCTGTGTATTTTACCAGTACATGTGGCATTAAAAATATATAGGCTACAGTAAAGTAAAGCTTTGAGCTGTGATCTGAATATCAGTGAGTTTACAGACTGCATGTCACCTCATAACTGTCAAATAAATACAATGGTCGCAGTTCCCCTCCACGCCTGTAGGTGGCTCTGATCAAAAGCTTAGAGGCTTTACGTCCACTTCACTACCGGAAGTAATAAGACGTACACAACTCTGGTGATCACACGTGGGTATAGAAGTGTGTCAGTGCTATGTACTGTTGTCGCTTTAATTAAAGTATGTTGAAAAGGTCTCGGGCCATGTCAGAGGAGAAAGCCGCTCCTGAAGCGGGACCAGCAGAGGAGGCGACCAGGCGGACCCGCAGCGGCCGCGCAGTGCGCACTCCCGGCTCTCTGCTAGAAGCCGTGGTGAGGACACCCGCGCGGAGAACCAGGAGATCTGTCCTCCAGGAGGCTCCGGCAGCGGAGGAAAAAAGCCCAGAGGAGCCAGAGCACAAACCCGCTGAGGATGTGACCGAGGAGGCGCCTGTTGTGTCCGCCGAACCGGAGCCAGAGCCAGCGGAAGCGCAGGCGGAGGCTGCAGACGGCGGAGACGGACACCTAACTAAAGCTGCACCGGCAGAAACGGCACCTGTGAGTTCAGAAGCCATCCCGAAGAAGAAGCCTGCAGCAGCTCCAAGTGTGAAACAAACCCCGCTGATTCCTCTGGGGAAACCAAAGTCAGGGAGAGTGTGGAAGGACCGCAACAAGCAGAGGTGAGGGCCAGCAGGGGGCAGCACACACACACACACACACACACACACACACACACACACACACACACACACACACACACACACACACACACACATGCTGAAAATGCAGGAC
>JAVQJX010039546.1:0-10313 GCA_036025115.1 Ambassis agassizii
AAATGTTTTTTAAATGATAAATAAATGGCTCTCTGTGACTGATTTATATGATTTGATTGTTATATCTGATGTACTTTGATGCATTTTGTAGCTAATGTCAGAGACCAATAATACAGAATCCCTGCTCATGTCGTGTTTATTTTATGCAGGCTGGCGCCACAGAGATCATAGTTATACAAGTCATATAAAACTAATTGTAGGTGTGGTTCAAATCAAATAAATCAAAGCAACACAACACAATAACAAGATTTTATTTTATTTTCATTTTCAGGCAAATCTGTGAGACTTTTGAACTTTTGAAATGTAAAAAACAAAATTGTTCCTTTTAATATTTTTTTTTAATGTTCTCACCACAATAAACTTTATATAAAAGTGGCATCACGTCTCTGATTCTACCAAAGAGCAAGCTGCAGCGTGGTGCCTTACAAATATGTACATGTGAATACATATATATAAAAAAAAAGAAGCATTAATGTGAGCTGTCTGCTTGCAGCTCCGTCTCTGGTTTCATGAAATGTTTAGTTCCAGTTCTCGAAGAACTGCTTGAAGATGATGGTCTCCTTCCCCTGAGGCAGAATCTCCACCTGCAGCACAAAAACCTTTATAATAACTGTCGTCCACATCTGTCAATGATCATCATAAAGCACTGCTGCAGATATAAAAGTTTACACAAGAGCTCATATCAGGTTGATGATCTGTATTGTTGCAGTACCTGTGTTTTCATCCTGGGGTAGTTCATCTGTTCGATGAAGCTGTCCGCCATCTGCAGGGCGACCCGCTTCTCCTCAGCGTTTGCTCCATTGCCTGATAAGTGATCAGTAAATGTCACATTATTTTCTCTGCTACAGCACAAAGTTGTTGCATTTACAGTTTTACAAACATAGTATCTAAGGAAACATCCCCCCTTAAAACCATAAGCTGCATGTAGTTGTGTATTACACCTGCAGTTACCGCTTATCGCCACAGGTGTCACCAAAGAGCATAATATCATATAAGCTGCAAAATTCAGTTTTTTTGCAGCATGAAGACCTAAAAATATACTTTTAGCACAAATGTGAGAAATTAGTTTTTGTTTCAGGTGTTAAAAATCATTTTTATCATTACACAGAAAACTAATATATATAGGCATTATACAGCTGTATTATGTTGGAAAAGTACAGAGACAGAGAAGATGCAATCAGGGGATCTTTAAATATGATATTCCATAGATCATCACTTTTCTCTCAGTAAATGTTTATATCAGGTGAGAACCTCTTCACCTTTCCAGACGAAGATCTTTCCGTTGGCGCCGTTGTCCAGGATGAAGCAGTCATCACGAACCAGCAGCTCCTTGGCAAACGGACTCTTCTCTGACACTTTGGTCATCTTCATGGAGCCCGTTGCATCGGACACCTGAAGAGCAAAGAAACACACACACATTGGTGGGTTAAACTGGGGTTAATGTAGCAGCATCTATTTAGTGAGAATAGCACAAATGGGTTGTATAAGCATCTAAACAGATGAAGGACCTTGTAGAGTGAGGCCGTGTTGGAAGCGTCTGCTTTGCTGTCCTCTTCTGGCGTGCTCTCTGCCAACGCAGGCATCTGTCCGAGGACCTTCAGCATCTCCTCAGGCTCTTCCCCCTCATTAGTGTCCACAATACGAGCTTTACCGTGTCGGTCTGTGTCGCGGATCAGTGAGGCGATTTCACGCACTTTCTGCTTCTCAAAGATGTTGGCCTGCGATCCGATCCAGGACACAATAGTCTAGGAAGAGACAACAAGTGTTTATTTTGTCACATTGATGTTTTTTTTTTTTTTTTGCCCTTTGTTTCTTTCTTACCTCTCCAAGGTCGAGGATGAAGCAGTCTCCCTTGTTGAAGCTGCTCCAGGACAGCTCCACCTCCTTGGCACGGATGTTGCGTTTTCCTTTGATCTGGTACAACCTGTGAACCGTCCCGCAGCCCTGAGGCCTCCTGAAGCCTGACTCCACACCACCCTCCTGTGAGAAACACTCATCATAGCTAAAGACAACTTTGGCACAGAGGTCATACAGCTGTAAAATGATAACAGGGATTTATCCATCCGTTTTATGGACTTTACAGGTTGGTTTATTGGAGCTTTATAGAGGCAGAGAAACCTCCAGAACCAGGTCTGTTCTTGCTGCCCACCTTGTAGCTGACCCCTCTTGGGAAGAGCTCCATGAACTCGGGCGTCTCAAAGCCCTGAACCTGCCGGTGCTGAACAGGGTCGCCACCCAGGAAGTTGTCCAGCTGGGTGGCCAGCATGGCACAGGCTACCTGCTCGTCGCGGGAAGACTTCTCACCTGTGTGTCAAAGGAAGAGAGAACAAAAAATTAAATAAGTACACGTTCTACAAGTTCTTAAGAGACAACGGGTTCATGGACTGCGGAGGAGGAGGTCAGAGATGCATGCTTGAGCAAAGAGAACGCTCTCCAAGCTGTGACAATCAGCTTAGTGTTACCTAAGCACCGGATACATGCTGGAAACAACAGCCACATTTGAGTACTGTAACAGCCCTCCTGCATTTTTAATGAGACCTGCTCAAAAACCATCCCCGTTTCCCCTCGGGACATCTTTCCCATCGGCCGTCCCTCTCTCCGTTCACACACTGATGCAGCAGGTCAGCCCTGTGTCTCATGTGTCATCGCTGTTTGTGGGAGCGCTGAGGTGTGTAGTAAAAAACGTGTGACAATGGTGAAGATCTTTTGCTGGGCGGAGTAGGATGGAAACATGAGAAGCGTCCATTCTTTTTGTCCATGTGAGCTCATAGTTAAGTTTGAACTTGTGTCACTTTTAATCCTATTATCTTGTCCTCATATTATCCTCTTATTAAAAACAAAAAGATCCCTTTTGCTTGTTCATGCCTGACTAAGGGTTGTGCTTATTCATGAAGACCCTGGACAGCTCCATTAGCATGTATTAAAGATCAGTCAGATCTGAACTTTGTCCTGGTTCTGTGATTCGATAGGATTATTACACAAATGTGTCCTTTGTTTCCTTGGTAACGAAAGATGCTTCAGGTCATTTTTGGTACAACATATCCCAGAATTCATTGCATTAGATCACTTCTACAATAGAATGATCTCTAATGACAGAAGAGTACAGAGGTTTGCATCAGCTGTAGCTGTGGGTTGCTAAGCAACGGGAGCATCCACAGATTAGATCATCTCACTCGGATGGATGAAGTGTTGTGATGGTCTACTACAGTTTGTCTTTCTAGAGATGGCAGCCAACATGCTAACTGCAAGAGATGCTACACTAGCTGCTGGCTAGCTTTCAAAACTCCTCAGATTGCAGCTTGTGGTTGTGTTTCCTCTTCACAGCCCTCATATATGGTTTGTTAATCTGATTGGTGGAAGTGAACCTGGTGATATCTTATCCAATCACCTGCCAAGTGTCTTTGTGGCGTCTACGATGTATGTAGAAGGATTCAAATTCAGAGAGGCTTCATGCAGACACATTTTTTCTATCATACCACACTGGTGAATGGTAAATAGGTTAATCTAAATGAGCCCAGACACAGATGAGTATATAAAGATCTGTGGTCATACCACATTGCTGCATGCTACAAAACCCCAGTGTGTTATGAATTCATTGCCTCTCGTTGCTCCTATTCTCCTGTAACTGATGTGTGTTCCAGTCTCTCACCGATCCACATGTGGAGGTCGGCCCCCTGTTCGCCTCGGTTCTCCAGCACCAGATAGGAGTCTCCATTATAGAACGCTCCAACCTCTGAGGGATCCAGCAGCACCGCCTTCATCTTTTCCACCCTCCATACACGGAGACCCGGCTGCCGGGTCTCTGGGCCGAACTGACCTGGTGCTGCCTGAAAGGGGAGCATACTGCACGGAGAAAAGAACAGACGGGTGAGACAGTGAAATAACCCTCTGAGTGAGTTTGTAGAAACAGGAAGTCACCATGTGTCACTGGCTTTAGCAAAAATAGGCACCTACAAACCACAGATCCTTGTGTGTGAGTGGAGAATGTGTTGAGTGCTATAACACTTAGACTTGACACAAAACGAGGGGTTGTGTTGCCGCAACAGCCATCACTTACATTACTTTTATGCAACACAACACCGTGCCAAGACACACTAACACAACACACTGTAGTGTCAATGTAGAAAACCAGGCGCGGCTATATGCAAGCTGGTTCACGTCCCTGATAAGCTGACGTGGGCAAAGAAAAAAACACAACATTTAGACACCAAGTGTGACGGCCAAGTACAAACAAGTTCAAACAAGTTCAAACATCCACATCTGTATGCAAGCTTTCATCTACATCTCATCATCTTCTATTGCAACCGCACTTTACTGAGGAAGACCATGATGTTTCTACAACTTTCAGAAACTAACTAAACAGTGTGCATCACAATTTTGTTCATTATGTTACACATTTTTTGTGGCTTTTTATGTGATGATGATGATGATGATGATGGTCACACTAAAGGACAGGTACAAGTGGCCCACACAATGTAAAATAACACATGATGAACAGTGACAGCATGTGACTCTGTGCTCATTCTCTGTAAGGATTTAAGCGATAAAGTGGACTTCCTGTCTCCCTCACTGCAGCTTTGTCAGCTTTGTCTTGAACAATAAGCTCTAAAAAACCACATAGATAAACATCACTGTGTTAAAAGAAACATAACACAGCTTTCTTAAAAAAGTCATCATCATTATATAAGAAAGCAGTTTATGCTCCAGTTTCAATACTGATAAAAGACGGACAAAGGATAATTAGCTCGATTCAAGTGATAACCGAGTCGACCATGGACTCTGATCCAACACATGGGAAACTGTCTTTGTTAAAATGAGTCATTAGACAGCAGGAAATGATGATCAGCACTGTGGTCATTCACACAGGATGTCAGCAGGACTTCCTCTTTCTCTTTGGGTTTTTAAGTTTTAGAGACTCTAGATTTTATTTTTTATTTATTTATTTTTTTTTACAACCCAACGACATTTTAATGACCAAAACAGCCACAGAGAGTGACAGTGAAGTGAAGTGAGCATCTGAGCACAGAGAGAGGGGGGAAAGGAAACAGAAAGAGAGGTCATCATGAGGCAGCACATGCAGAGGCCCTCAGGTTAAGGTTTCAATGCTTGAACAGCGACTCTAAGAGTAAATAAGGAGGCACAAAAAAAGAGGGCCGGTCCACTTAACTGTATGATCTCCTCTGGTACCTCCGGCATGCTGTCTGACTCTGGCTCCATTCTACGTGTCCACTGGAGTGTGTTTGTGTGTGTGTCGTGTGGTCTGGTGAGGAGGAGGGTTTGAGCTCACCTGGCCTGGTTAGTTTATATGTGGGAGGTAACAGGAGCCGGAGTGATGAAAGCCTACCTGAGGCCTGCGGATAGGAGGCCGCGTGGGGGGGGGGGGGATGAGCAGAGTCGGGTTCCTGGTTCCTTGGCTAAAGCTAAAAAGCAGGCCGATAATTAGTGGCATAGCCGGCTCCTCCATCTTTCCACTCATTCACTGCCTCTAACTCTGTCCCTGTTTGCCCTCGATCTGACGCAACAACAAGCCGGAGGGCCCTCGGTCACAGACCTCTCCACTGTTTCCACCACCACCATCCCTATAGCACATCATTCAGTAGTATCACTAGGCCTTTGTGTTAAAGTTCTGCAAATTTCTTCCACACATGACGAGGGGTTGAATAGGGGTCAAGAACAAATTCACACAGTGAAGGTTGATCTGCCTGTCAACCAAAATGTGGTTTCCATGGAGACGTTCCTGCCCTTACACACTAATATCAGTCCATTCATGTCTGGTTTTAAACCAAGCTGAAGAATGGAACAACCATAGGCTGCTCAAAATGACAACCTCAAAGCAAACAAGACTCTATAGCGCCCCCTATGAGGAGGACTAAACAAAGGCGATCCAAGGTGAGGATTATACTGTCATATTGGTACAGCTTGTCCTTATTGTAGATGAATGAAGAGAGCATGTAGGCATACGTACATGTCTACAGTGTCTGTGTACTAACTCTCACTGCCAGCAGGGGGAGACACACTTTCTGAACTGTAGCTTTAATTTTCAATTAATTCAGGCCCACTTATAACACTTATAACATGTTAAAATTTTAATCTCCCCAAAGAAAAGCAGCTCAGAAGATAAAGAAGACGCCCTTTTGGCCTTGTCTGGTGAGGAAGGCTGACAGACTGAGAGAACAGAGCGGACAGAGGAGTTTAGAGGGAGACGGGAGGTCACTGACAGGCTGCAGGGGTCGCTGAACCCATCAGTCATTCAGGCGTTGTTAAGCAGACAGAAATATGAGAGCAGACAATATGTGGGCGCACAAAGCGGCAGGCGTGGAGAGCAATCTGTCAATTGATGATCAGTGGATACAGTGTGTGTCTGGAGGAGTGTGTGTACACGGGTGGATGCACTGTACGTTTATGATACTGAAATCAAGACAGGAGGATGACGGCTGAGAGAAACCGAGAGGGCCAAGAAACAAAGAGGAGGAAGGAAATATAGTATCAAAGTTTCTTCCTGTATCATGAATCTGAGAAGCTAAGCTGCTAAGTGATTTGATTAGCTTATCTGTTGCACTGTTTTATATGACATTTGTGTACACACAAAGCTCACAAAATCCCCACCACACATATATATACATTTATCAATCTATCATTTCTATCATTATCATGACAAGCTAACTAGTAACTAACAATCATGTGTGTTTACAGCAGGCCAGCCAAGCCAGATAAGCTCTGGAGGTCTGTATGAATTACAGGTTTCTTCTTCTCTATAGGTAGCTAGTGAGCTAACAGCAGCTACGTTTACACACTGATGGTTTTTTCTTTTGGATTTATGCACAAACTCAGTGTCACATAAAATAAGTTATTTACACAGTGGAAATAAAAGAACTGATTTGCATAAAGATCTAACACATAGCACCTTTAAAGTAAAATAGAAGTGGCTCTTTAACCGGTTGGATTATTAAGATTATGTGTCTTAACTGTGCCACAGGTCAGAGGCTGCTCTAATGCCCCACCCAGACTTTCAGGAAGCTGTTAAGGAAGTGCAATAAGATCAAGTGTAAGAAGTAGAGTGAGAAGCGTGAAAGTGTGAACCAAAGCTTTTTTTTTTTTTTACCCTCAGCTGATAACAGGATAGCAGTGAAGAGAATATGTTGGAATGAAAGACAGAGTGGCTAAAGTGAAAAGATTCATTGTTCATTCCTCAGCTGATCTCAGCAGAAGGAATGTGATGAGCAAACAAGAGAAAAAAGAAACAAAAAAACAGACTTACCTTAGACAGAGAGAGAGAGAGAGAGTCGGTGCTGGATCACAACACGTCTGTGCAGAGAGTGGAGAGAGGAGCAGTGATGCAAAGAGGAACGTGTCTCAAACGCACAAATTCCTCAGTTCTGCCTGACACACACACACACACACACACACACACACACACACACACACACACACACACACACACAGACACACAATATTTCCTGCCTCTGTCTGTGACAGGCTTTAGCCCGGCCCTCTGACTCAACCACAAAAGAACACAAAAAAGAGAACGGAAACTTGGTTGAATCAGGTGAAGGCAGAGCACAGAGGAGGTGCAGATAAACCTGCAAAGCTTCATCAAAATAATGTGGCAGCTCATGTTTAAACCACTGATGTGTTTACTGCAGATACATGTCAGAAAAATGAAAAAACTTTCTAGCATCTTCTCCAGTCATACAGCAAAGGTCGACAACAGACTAACATATATATTTAACTTCAGTCACCTGATTCGACATCAGCGTGACCACAGTTAGTAAATATCACCAAAGCAACAGACCCAAACACAGTTATTAGTCATAAATGGAGTCTCCTTGTCAAACACACCTATAGATTAGACTGTCGGGCAGCTGAATGTGTGAGTGTGATTCATCCTTTCCACGGTGGCTCAGGGATCTCCTCCTTACGAAACAGATATGACCACTTATCTGTGTACAGATGAACGCTGTCTGATCAGATTTTACTGCCTTACTGAGCAGTGGCTAAAAAAAAAAAGAAGAGAGACTTTAAAATCTTTTCTGGGTTTCTGTTAAATTGTAGTATGACTCATAAAAAAACATTGAGTCTGAGATTTACTTCATAATGAATTAATGGATAATGATAAATAAATGTTGAATCAAATAATGAGGATTCTTTGTCTCCACCCTCTGGCAGTGAGAGGAACTGCAGGAGGACCTGCCTCTGGATCACAGAATATGATTGAACACCTGGAGTGTGCCTGTTTGCTAAGAGCTCAGGTAAGCTAGCTTGCACCTAAGTGGTTAACTCGCTCACTAGTATTGTTAAGTGTATAGTTTTTTTCTTGGTAGAGGGGAAAGAAACAGAAGAGAAGAAAAAAAAGGACAGCAAAAAGGAAGAAGGAGAAAGAAGAGGTTTTTGAAGTAGGCTATGCTAATGTAATAATAATATAATTTGTTTTCAAGTTCACTAAATGTATCCACACATTTGACAGGAGAACAAAATGTGGCTATTTTTTACACCTGAGTCGTTTTTTATTATTTATTCTTATCCACAAGTGTCCACTTCCTTTGAATGGACATCATCGGGTGAACTAAAGTTAAACAGCTAGCTGTAGCTAATGCTAGCTGTTGTCGTTTTTTGCTAAAGTTGGACATCTTCAAACGTAGCTTACGTTTTCAGTTGACTTCACACACGTGACGTCAATGGATTTCCTGTCAGGTGAGCAAAGAGCGCCCCCATGAGGCAGCTGAATTTATATCATCCACAGCAACTTAGACAACAGACTTTGCATTTTGGTGTTTGCCAATTTTTATATATATAAAAATTATATTTTATACTTCAGAGGTAATAGTAATGAACCTTTAACATCTTATATTCTCCAAACTGTAGAAAATACACCACAGTGTTTATTCAATGTAATAAAAATAGACAGACAGGAATATAGTAAAACTTTTATTCATTTTTTTCAAGTCAAAAAACAAACAGAACAAAGATACAGAGAATGAGATAATGACTTGATTTCTATACAGTGGCAACTTTAAGTTAAACCTTCCTTTGCCCATACATGTAAGGTCTCTTCTCAGTTCTCAGAAACCCTGCATCGCCCTCACACACACACACACACACACACACTCATTCATTCATTCAGCCTGGGAGTCCTGACAGCAGGCCTGAATTAACGGGACAGCAACACACAGTTAAGACAACAGGATTGGATGCAAGTTATAGTGGATAAAATATTATGTCTGAAGTCCACCACGCATATTTACTAAGTGCATTAACCAAACCTGCTTTAAGTTAGAAGAAGGCCAAACGGTGCCGTCCTTTCCATTCAAAGCTAACAGGGGAAGCAGTTTAACAGAATCAGATGTTTGTTTTAATGTTCTCAGGACTCCCAGTCAGATCCAGTACCTAGCCCCCCCCCCCCCCAACCCCACGAAGCCCCTTGTCACAGGTACATACACTGGTAGAAAAAAAAAAAAAAGAACAAAAACACTGATCTCAGAAATGAGGATCACTTGTGGATGAAGAGGGAGGAGACGCAGCTACAATGATAGACTGAAAAAGATCAGGTGTGCACACACAAAGTGGAATCATGACAGAAAGCTTACTGAAAACAAAGTTTGCACTAATGTAGTGGGTGTTTTTTTGTTTTGTTTTTTAAGAGAGGCCAAAAGTGCTGTTTCTTTGGACGATCCCTCAAATTTTCACTCGTGAAGAAAAAGGCAACACCAAGCATAACACTGAATTTTTTTTTGCTCTTCTATTTTTGGAGCCTCACCGAGTGACTGTGTGCAAAATGCCCACTGTCACAGCAATAAAAAAAAAAACTGAGAAACTGGGGGGGTGGTGCCAAAATTAAAATCGTACTCCCCTCTGCCCCCTGCCCCTTCATCCACAGTTATAAACATGAGCCTCCTGCAAACAGGTTTACAAAGTCACCAAAAGCAAACAAGAGAAAAGCCAAAAAAATTAAATGTTTTCTCTATTCATATTCACACAGAATAGTTTCTTAAATCTTAAATAAACTGAACAGTCCAAATAAATCTGTCAGCTATTAGAAATGGGACAATGATTAGTAAGAAGTGGGAGGGATCCGAAAAACAATTCAACCTAATGCTTGATTAAAACATATTAACATGTGCTACTCATGCAAACAATGACAAAAGCAGCAAACTAGTGTCCCTCATCCACGAGTGCCCCATTTCTTCCTAGATTCAAAATTAAAGACAGAATTATCATTCTGACTATTTTAATAGAAATCTTTAAATTCCCAGCTAGTGAAGGGAATTTTTGTTTTTGGAAAAGTTTTTTTTTTTTTTTTTTTTTGCTTTTGATGC